>JAHRHZ010000084.1:13938772-14053286 GCA_024137785.1 Ginglymostoma cirratum
AGGTGGGGGGGTAGGGAGGAGATAGGTCAGTTCAGGGAGGATGGACAGGTCAAGGGGGCGGGATGACGTTAGTAGATAGGAGATGGGGGTGGGGCTAGAGGTGGGAGGAGGGGATAGGTGAGAGGAAAAACAGATTAGGGAGGTGGAGATGAGCTGGGCTGGTTTTGGGATGCGGTTGGGGGAGGGGAGATTTTGAAGCTTGTGAAATCCACATTGATACCATTGGGCTGCAGGGTTCCCAGGCTGAATATGACTTGCTGTTCCTGCAGCCTTCGGGTGGCATCACTGTGGCATTGCAGGAGGCCCAGGATGGACATGTCGTCTGAGGAATGGGAGGGGGTGTTGAAATGGTTCGCGAGTGGGAGGTGCAGTTGTTTGTTGCAAACTGAACGCAGGTGTTCTGCAAAGCGGTCCCCAAGCCTCCGCTTGGTTTCCCCGATGTAGAGGAAGCCACAACGGGTACAGCGGATGCAGTATACCACATTGGCAGATGTGCAGGTGAACATCTGCCTGATGTGGAAAGTCTTCTTGGGGCCTGGGATTAGGGTGAGGGAGGTGGTGTGGGGGCAGGTGTAGCACTTCCTGCGGTTGCAGGGAAAAGTGCCGGGTGTGGTGGGGCTAGAGGGGAGTGTGGAGCGGACAAGGGAGTCGCAGAGGGAGTGGTCCCTCCGGAAAGCAGATAAGGGTGGGGAGGGAAAAATGTCTTTGGAGGTGGGGTCTGATTGCAGATGGCAGAAGTGTCGGAGGATGATGCGTTGGATCTGGAGGTTGGTGGGGTGGTACGTGTGGACAAGGGGGATTCTTTTTTGGTTATTATTGCGGGGACGGGGCGTGAGGGATGTGTTACGGGAAATGCGGGAGACACGGTCGAGGGCGTTCTCGACCACGGTGGGGGGGAAGTTGCGGTCCTTGAAGAATGAGGACATCTGAGATGTACGGGAGTGGAATGTATCATCCTGGGAGCAGATACGGCAGAGGCAAAGGAATTGGGAATAGGGGATGGCATTTTTGCAGGAAGGTGGGTGGGAGGAGGCATATTCCAGGTAGCTGTGGGAGTCAGTGGGCTTGAAATGGACATCAGTTTCTAGGTGGTTACCCGAGATGGAGACAGAGAGGTCCAGGAAGGAGAGAGAAGTGCTGGAGATGGTCCAAGTGAACTTCAGGTTGGGGTGGAAGGTGTTGGTGAAGTGGATGAACTTTTCGAGCTCCTCGTGGGAGCACGAGGCGGTGCCGATGCAGTCATCAATGTAACGGAGGAAGAGGTGGGGTTCAGGGCCAGTGTAGGTACGGAAGAGGGATTGTTCCACATAACCTACAAAGAGGCAGGCATAGCTTGGGCCCATGTGGGTACCCATGGCCACCCCCTTTGTCTGTAGGAAGTGGGAGGAATTGAAAGAGAAGTTGTTGAGGGTGAGGACGAGTTCGGCTAAGCGGATGAGGGTGTCGGTGGAGGGAAATTGGTCAGTTCGGCGGGACAGGAAGAAGCGGAGGGCCTTTAGGCCATCTGCATGGGGAATACAGGTGTATAGGGACTGGACGTCCATAGTAAAAATGAGGGGTTGGGGACTGGGGAATTGGAAGTTCTGGAGGAGGTGGAGGGCATGGGTGGTGTCACGGACGTAGGTAGGGAGTTCCTGGACCAAGGGTGTGAAAATGGACTCTAGGTAGGTGGAGATGAGTTCGGTGGGGCAGGAGCAGGCGGAGACAATGGGTCGACCAGGGCATTCAGGTTTGTGGATTTTGGGAAGGAGATAGAAGTGGGCAGTGCGGTGTTGGGGAACGATGAGGTTGGAGGCGTTGGCTGGGAGGTCACCTGAGGTGATGAGGTTGTGGATGGTTTGGGAGATGATGGTTTGGTGCTCGGGGGTGGGATCATGATCCAGGGGGCGGTAGGAGGAGGTGTCAGAGAGTTGGCGCCTGGCCTCAGCAATGTAGAGGTCAGTGCGCCATACTACGACTGCCCCTCCCTTGTCCACGGGTTTTATGGTGAGGTTGGGATTGCAGCGGAGGGAGCGGAATGCTGCACGTTCTGCGGTGGAGAGGTTAGGTATTCCCCATGCAGATGGCCTAAAGGCCCTCCCCTTCTTCCTGTCCCGCAGAACTGACCAATCCCCCTCCACCGACACCCTCATCCGCTTAGCCGAACTCGTCCTCACCCTCAACAACTTCTCTTTCAATTCCTCCCACTTCCTACAGACAAAGGGGGTGGCCATGGGTACCCGCATGGGCCCAAGCTATGCCTGCCTCTTTGTCGGTAACGTGGAACAATCCCTCTTCCGTACCTACACTGGCCCTAAACCCCACCTCTTCCTCCGTTACATTGATGACTGTATCGGCGCCGCCTCGTGCTCCCACGAGGAGCTCGAACAGTTCATCCACTTCACCAACACCTTCCACCACAACCTGAAGTTCACCTGGACCATCTCCAACACTTCTCTCTCCTTCCTGGACCCCTCTGTCTCCATCTCGGGTAACCACCTAGAAACCGATGTCCATTTCAAGCCCACTGACTCCCACAGCTACCTGGAATACACCTCCTCCCACCCACCTTCCTGCAAAAGTGCCATCCCCTATTCCCAATTCCTTCGCCTCTGCCGCATCTGCTCCCAGGATGAGACATTCCAATCCCGCACATCTGAGATGTCCTCATTCTTCAAGGACCACAACTTCCCCCCCACAATGGTCGAGAACGCCCTCGACCGTGTCTCCCGCATTTCCCGGAACACATCCCTCACGGCCCGTCCCCGCAATAATAACCAAAAAAGAATCCCCCTCGTCCTCACGTACCACCCCACCAACCTCCGGATCCAACGCATCATCCTCCGACACTTCCGCCATCTGCAATCAGACCCCACCACCAAAGACATTTTTCCCTCCCAACCCTTATCTGCCTTCCGGAGGGACCACTCCCTCTGCAACTCCCTTGTCCGCTCCACATTCCCCTCCAGCCCCACCACACCCGGCACTTTTCCCTGCAACCGCAGGAAGTGCTACACCTGCCCCCACACCTGCTCCCTCACCCCAATCCCAGGCCCCAAGAAGACTTTCCACATCAGGCAGATGTTCACCTGCACATCTGCCAATGTGGTATCCTGCATCCGCTGTACCCGTTGTGGTTTCCTCTACATCGGGGAAACCAAGCGGAGGCTTGGGGACCGCTTTGCAGAACACCTGCGCTCAGTTCGCAACAAACAACTGCACCTCCCAGTCGCGAACCATTTCATCGCCCCCTCCCATTCCTCAGACGACATGTCCATCCTGGGCCTCCTGCAATGACACTGTGATGCCACCCGAAGGCTGCAGGAACAGCAAATCATATTCAGCCTGGGAACTCTGCAGCCCAATGGTATCAATGTGGATTTCACACCTTTTGTTATGGGGCAAATATTGAGCAATCAGTGGGGACCCTGATCCCTTCAAAGGCCAGATGCCCGCCCCTATGGGCTGTGAACCAATTGGAGGGCCAGAAGCTCTGCAGCGCTGCTGGGGGCAGTGGTCACTCCTGGGACAGCAGTTAGGAGAGAGGACACCCTGGGAGCAGGCTATCTTTGCAACTGAAAACTAAGATTTGGGGTTGCCCAGTGTCACTTAGGGAAGTGAGAGCAGAGGGTGGCCATTGCTGCTTCATCGGACACAGAGTGCCTGATTCAGAGGGTCTATCCCTCACAGCGCACAGGGAGGTGACTGGTGTTCACTAGGCCATCTCCAAGGGATCCACCCACTGCTAATAAAATGTCTACAGTAGCAGAAAGAGGCCTTACAAGGCCAGATAAATGGCTCACTTGGCAGTCCTCCATCTATCCTGGTGCTGGCAACATTCCGGCCTTAAATACCAATTAATTGCCATTTTACAGGTCCCCGACACCTCCGAGTCCTTCCGTAGAGGGGTAAAATCCAGCCTGCTGCAACTCAGTACATGTTTGCACATGTATTAATTCAAAGGCATTGCAGAGAATGTCATAATTGATTAAACTTAAGACAGAAAGTCTATACTCTGCAGATAATGAGGCTGTCAGATCTGTAAATGAATTCGGTTTGAATTTCTTACCCCTTTTACTGTTGTCCATTCACTTCGAACTGAGAGACTGCTGCTGAGGCTTACCAACCCCTTTAGAAAAGGCCAGAAAACTGACTATTCCATCAGGATTCCTTTCTCCCAACAATGGGGAAATACTTCCTCCTTCCCTCAGTTACTCCATGAATTGGGACTGAGAACAATCTTTTGGGAATCTTGGGCTATACAGTCATGTGGATGGCCATAGCCTACATCAGCGCACTTTTTTTTCAAGCTTAGATTTAAAGAACAAAGCAAATATGAATCACATGAACCCAGGGTCTAATAAGAAATCACACATGCTAAATCAATTAATAGATAGTAAAGAGATAAAAGGTCCTGCAGATGCTAGAGAATCCGAGGTAACAAGGCGTGGGGCTGGATGAACACAGCAGGCCAAGCAGCATTATAGGAGCAGAAAAACTTGAAGGGTCTAGGCCCGAAACGTCAAGTTTTCCTGCTCCTATGATGCTGCTTGACCTGCCAATAGATAGTAAAGAATGAGATTCTGTACTATTAATACACCTTGACAGTTAATAACTTTCTATTCCTGGCATCTTCAATGTATGCATGTTGTTTTTATTATCATTAATAATGGCTCCATGATTTTCCAGTATCAGGGAAATTATAGCCGGCACTTCATTGCTCAAGGTGAACAAGAAAGGCAAGAAAGGGAGGTTTTCCAGCGAAACATGAGAAGTCGCCTTGAATCATTTAAATCCACTAAACATAATGTATATTCTTCAAAGAATAAATGCAGGCATAAGAAAGAGCACAAGTGTCAGAAAAGGGTAAGTTCCCATTCAATTGTACATACCTGGGATTACATTTTAAAACCCTGAAACTTTCTCATGGAAAGAAAATGTTCTCCACAGTTGTTGCTACAGGAAAAATAATCTACATGAAAAGAAATTAAAGTAAGGTTTACTATGTAATTTTCCCTTGCTTCGAGCATATTTTCTTTCATTTTAATGAGTGATAAGCTGAAACATGCATAACAGTGGAATGCTCCATCTTGAAGAATATAAAAGACACGTAACCCCTTTTATACTGCATTTCACAATCGTTCAGTTTAATACAGGATAATTTGCTCATGCAATTTTTTTCTGAACTATTTAATGAAAGTCTCTATCTCAAGATGTCACATGAAAATCAGCACTGATTAAATCATGTCCTTCAATGACATTTATCAAGTAAGCTGTATTCCTGCTTTTGTGGAGTACCAGCAACAGCGAAAATTAATGATTCCAACTTTAACCTGCAGTCTACAAAAGTCTGATCAGTTGTCGTTTGAATGCATATTGTTTTGATTGAATGAATTTTTCTTATGATCCCAAGAATGATCTCAACTGGCAAACCTTGTTTTCAAGATCAAAGCAGCCACTAGGTACTTTTGGCAGTGAGGATAAACTCACAGGAATTAGTTAACATTTTCATTCTGTCTACTTTTAGCCAAGGTCTCTGAGCTGAGGCTGTGAAAGTAGGGGCAGAAAACAGGAAATACTGGAACTGCACAATAGATCAGGCTGGAGCTGAGAGAAAATGACTTAATTCTATAAACTGAGGTCAACTTTGTCAAGATATCTGATTGCCCTGTTATAGGAAGGATATTATTAAATTGGAGAGCGTTCAGAAAAGATTTACCAGGATGTTGCTGGGAATGGAGGCTTTGAGATCTAAATATAGACTGGAAAGGCTGGGACTTTTTACACCAGAGTGTAGGAGATTGCGTGGTGACCGTATAGAGGTGTATAAAATCATGAAGGGCATAGATGAGGTGAATGACAAGGGCCTTTTCCCTAAGATGGGTGTTCAAAACTAGAGGGCATATTTTTAAGGTGAAAGGAGAAAGATTTATAAAGGACATGAGGGGCAACTTTTTTTACACAGAGAGTGGTTCATGTGTGGAATGAACTGCCAAAGGAAGTGGTGGATGCAGGAATGATTATAACATTTAAAAGACATTTGGATAAGTACATTAAAAGGAAAGGTCTGGATACAGGCCTAGCGCAGGCAAGCTGGGGCTAGTTTAGTTTGGGAACATGGTCAGCATGGACTTGTTTGACTGAAGGGTCTGTTTCTGTGCTGTATGGCTCTATGACTATGACTTTAATGGAGGGTGAAATTGTGAGGATAGAAAACCAGCGTTGCACGCAACCTTGTCAGTTTTCCAATGGGTTAATTCAGTCAAAACTGTGCTAAGGTTTTATTTCTCGTGGAGTTAGTTAAGATTTGGGCAATTGTCTCCTTTGGTTTTGAATTGTAATGCTTTGTAATTTGTAATGCTTTGAATTGTAATTCAGTCTGTCTTCTGAATTTTGTGCCTGATATAAGTCAGGTGTTCTTCAGTTTTGTGAGTGGTGTGTTCTTAAAGACTGTGATGACTCTGTCCTGGAGGCACTTAGAAAGGATATAGGTTCAATAAGGGCTTCCTGCAGTACCCTATTAATCCAGCCACCCTACCCCTCCCCTGTTACCCCTTAAATTCACTTCATGTAACCATGTTTCACTCTAAGTAATGAAACATCACTTTGAAATCCATTTCTTATAAGAACAGACTTGCAAGTATGGATGCTGATTTAAAGGAATGAATAGACTCTGCTCTTGGTTTCTGAGTGCTATCTTCCCAATACTGCTCTGGCACTCGATAGCACTACAGAGGACAGGGCGGCTGTCAGTACAGACCCTGAGGTGGAGGAGCAAGCCAGGGAACAGGCTAACACACACTCTCTGTCTCTCTCTCTCTCTCACATTCACACACAACATAACACACTCACACATCCACACACACTCTGACACAAACTCTCTCACACACATAAACGCATGCACATTCATAAACAAACACTCATGCTCACACAAACTGCCTCACACACATGAAAACGTGCACACACACTCACACAAACGCAGACACACACAAACACGCTCACATTAACACTCATGCTCACACAAATTCACACACATACAAACGCACTCGCACACAAACATAAATAAACTCACATTCACATTAACAAACACACGGTCACACAAACTCTCATACACACACAGACACAAACATGCATAAATAAACTGACATTCACAAAAACAAATACACGCTCACACAAACTCTCGTGCACACACAGACACACACACACATTCATTCATAAATAAACTCACATAAACAAACACACACACACATACCCTGCCTGCATTGGTTTAACAGTCAGTTGGGCTCAATTCATTACATCCCATCTGAAGTTGAAGTAACTGCAGCCCAGGCAGGAAGTGGCCGTTGCCCTTGTGTGGTCTTCAACTGACCACCTAAGAACTTCAATAGGTGGCTGGGCAGGAAAGTGGAGTTTCTGCCTTCCCACCCACAGAGTGGAAGGGGGAAGGTGGCAAATTCTAATCCCTCACCATACCATATAATTAAGCTTCTTTGCAGCCTCCAATTTTGAAAAATTCCACCCAATTATTTTGTTAGCAAAATTTGTTGTGGTGTGGCTGTTTTCCTCCTTAATGCTGAACTAATGCAGAATTTTATGTGATTTCTAACAGAGAAATGTTGAAGGTACAAATGGTCAAGTACCTAATGATAAATTACTGCGAAATGTCAGCTGGCATGACACAGGTAGGTGCGTAATTGATCTCATTCTATTACAAGTTGAAAATACAATCTTCCCTTTCTCACAGTCTTTCCTGTGCAATTTCCTGCATTTCCTAAAGATATTGCACATTGGTGCATTTTTCTTAAACTGCTCGCCCTGAGATCAGTGCTTCATTCATTCGCTTTATATAGCTGGAGCAGATACATTGGCAGTTGGCCGATATAGTTCAATACATCCACTCATACTGCTGCAGTTAGGAGCCAATAGAGAGAATGTTTTAGGGCTTTTTCCCATGGAAAAATATGCTCAACTTAAAATATTTATTCCAATGTGCCATTTAGAAAAGATTTTATGGAGAGAAGCCCAGGACTATCTCTCCAGTAGCAGCCTTTTAGATATGTTATGGAAGATTAGTTGGATTTAATCAAGTCTACTGTATCCAGAGGGTAACAGAAAACCTAGCAGATAGTTGAACTCCACATTAACACAAAACAGAAACAGAAATTGCTGTAAAAACAGCAAGTCTGGCAGCATCTGTGGAGACAAAGCAGAGCTAACATTTCAGGTCCAGTGACCCTTCTTCAGAGCTCATTGTCGCTAGGAAAAGGTTGGATGTATATGCTGAAGATGGCCGAGGGGGAACAGGCGGAGTACACAATAGGTGGAGATGGAACCCAGAGAGAGAGAGTACAATAATTGGGTCCACAAAGGAATGGGTAAATATCAGCGCGGGAGAATCAATAACTGTTAATGGGGACCATTAATGGTTGGCATTGAGTTGTTGTGGTAGCAGCCCATGTCTATATGAGAAGGCCTTGTATGTGGGGTTTGGGGTAAAGACACCAGAGAAGGTGCTAAGGTCCTAAAATGATTGTATTGAGTCCTGAAGGTTGTAGGATCCTCAAGCGGAAAATGAGGTTCTGTATTTCCAGCTTGCGCTGAGCTTTACTAGATCTCTGTAGCAAGCCCGAGACAGAGATATTGGCCAGTGAACACAGTGGTGTGTTGAAGTGGCAGGCAACAGGAAGCACTGGGTCATTTTTGTAGACAGAATGTAGGTGTCCTGCAAAGCAGTCACCCAATCTGTGTTTCGCTTCCCCAACATACAGGAGACCACATTGTGAGCCTTTTGTTCTCTGGGAAATGTTGAGATTGAACCTATGATTTCACATTTGAAGTTTCTTGAAACTCAATGATTACCCATCTTTAGTTTGCAATGTTCAAAAGCCTGAAGAGCAGTTAAAACTTATCTTCTGAAAGATTTATGAGTTTACATTGACTATTCTCCCAGTCAGGAAGATTGATGCTTCTTTATCATATCTTCAACTGTACAGACAATGCCTTCCCTTTATTGTTAACAGGAGAGTATGCAGTAAGACATCTTAATTTCCAATTTACAAGTCATTTATGCTTAGCAAATTGTGATTTTTTATAGTATTCCAATTGTTAGAGATATAGAGATACCTTATAACATTATTCAACAATCTAAAAATACTGTTTTCTTCACCTAGAGTTAAATTGTCTCAAATCTGAAGCAAATGACTAAGGTAATGCCAGGGACACTAATGGGATGGCTGCTCAAGTGTCACTTACATTTATGTATGTGATTGTTATTCTTGCCTTCAGTTTTGTAAATGTGAGAAGGTCACAGGAAACAATCAATGAAGGTTATATTTGACATTAACTGGCATGTACATTGGCTTCATTTACCTAGTTTTTCTGGTTGCAAGTTTCACATTTCTAGATATCGTCACCATATAAGTAGATACTCTCTTTCAGCCACAACATGCTATACTTGCATTAATAAGCATGGGGCTGGATGAACACAGCAGGTCAAGCAGCATCATAGGAGCAGGAAAAATTGACGTTTCGGGCCTAAACCCTTCATCAGAAATAGTCAGGTTGTATTTTGCATGACGCAAATGCAACTTTTACACGCAGTACCTTATAACTGGGCATAAGGAATCAGGCAGGCAGTATAGGCTGCAAAGACACACAATACCGAGCAGAATTGGCATGGCAAATGATGAGGAAAAAAATGAAATTTCCAATGAAGCAAATGAAGTCTGAAGCTGATTTCAAGCTAAAATTCCTAACGTTTGCTCACTTGTCAAATAATTGCACTGCAATGCGGAAATTCGGTGCTAATGAAAATCTGGTACAAGAATTGAAGAAGAACTAGCCCTGATAGATGCTGAAGGTCAAATGAATCATGAGACCAGAACCAACCATAAGCCTGATCTTAGGAAGTATATATCAGATTGTGTACACAAAAGTTGTAATAATTGCTTCAATATCACCAGAAATCACTAATTCTGCTTATCTGGGCCATATTAAACTCTGAGATTTCAGAGCAATAGTTAGGTGCTGTGGTTGCTTAAAGGAATGAAAACAGAATTGCCACAGGAAACCAAGATTGCTCAAAGGCTATCAAAAGACTAAAATTACTAGTTTCCAGCAATTCATCATCAGACTGTTGGAAAAAGAGGAGTACTCATTGTGTCACGTTGGCAACATGTATAAAATCTCCATGAGTTCAATATGCCCAGCAGCTAAGCTGTGAATGGAAAGGTTCAACACAGTTCTAGTGGAAATCATAGGACATAATAAGACAGGATTTATGCTGGCATTAGCCTGTTTGGCTGACAGACTGAAAATGAAGCCTATTTTAATTTTCAAATGTAAAACCAAGCTGAAACTCAAGGTCTCTGGAAGAGATTTTCAATACATCCACAACAAAGGTTGGACTGATAAGGATGGAGTGAAATTATGAATCTATAATGTGTGGAATAGACATCCTGGCGACCTGTGTAAAATTGAAACTTATTAATCTGAAATATTTTAGGATCCCATATAACCATTGAGACCTGGGAAGAAATACTACCCGCACATTAGTTGTCTAAGAAGGTCTATTGTCTGCTGTTCAATCTTTGGATATGTACTTTAACCAACCATTCAACTGTTGTGATCACACTAAATGGAATAAGTGGATGTCTGACAGAGAAAGAAATCTTCTCTAATGGTGGTAAAATATGTGTTGACTCACTTGCTGTTATGTGTGATTTCATCACCAAATCATAGGGTAATTTTAGCGCACAAACTGGCATCAATCGGATCATTCAAAGATGCAGATTATCGAGTTCAGTGGATGGAGAAGAAGATGTTTTATTATGGAAGGATTACTTTGAAACCAGTAGCATCAAATATGACCCAGAATGATTCTTTACAATGGTGTCAATGCCAAAGCAGTTCTGATGTAATTCAATGGACTGATTGCATCAGATTTTAAGGGCAATGAAATTGACACATTTTAATGTTTTGGGCCTGATGACCCTTCCTCCATTCTGTGGAATTTTTAAAATGCTTTCCTTGTGGCTAAAGGTGTATTTTCAAAATTTATTTATGCAGTAAACCATGTCACATTAATTTATCATGAATTACCAGTGCTTTTCACATCTCAAAATGTGAAATGTAAGTTGTTCCAAATTGGAACATTTTTAGAATATATCAGAAGTTGACTTACGCACTGTCATCTACCCTACCCCTTATCCTTCTTACAAATAAGTAGAGTTTTCCATGTATTCCAAAGGCACAGATTTAGACATTTCAGTGGTATGAATTGGTGCACATAAATGGATGTTATAGATTTTAAGAAAAATCATATAAGAGATGAGCGCATTGCTGGCTAGGCCAGCATTTATTGCCTATCACTAATTGCCCTTGAGAAGTGTTCAGCTGCCATCAGTGAGGTGTAAATATACCCAAAGTACTATTACGGAGGGAGTTCCAGGAATGTGACCCAGTAATGATGAAGGAAGAATAATACATTTCCAATACATGATGATGTATGGTTTTCTGTTTTGCAACTTAATTCAGTCTTCTGAGGAATCTTCTGCAAAGTTTCTTCCTGTCCTTCTCAGAGGTGAACATGCATAACTTCATAATATCTAACCCCTGTTAATGAATTTCCATGACATTATTTTTCCAACATTTAATAATGTCTCTATGTATACATTTATAATGTTTATTATCTTCCTAGCTAAATACTAAATATTAGCTCAGTTATATTTAAAAGAATTAATCAACTTAGTTGATTCACATGGTTTTATATACTCATTGTATTGTAGGGGAAAGAATTTAGATGCAATCTCCAGCCATATTTGAAGAAATAGACTATTGTTTTCTTCACAATTTAAAAACATCATGACAGCAATCTTCCTCTCGCCTGCATTGGACCTAAGCAGAAAGGAGAGGAGGGAGACATTGAAAACTGTAACCACATTTTCGGGTTTCTGTGGCAGGGTGATGGGGGATCTGAGAATGTACAGCTATACACACCAGCACAAATAGTAGGAGGCATCATCTGCCCTCCTGCTTCATTGTTTCCCTTAGCGATAGAAAGTCACTAATCTTGAGGGCTATTTGGGAGAAGATAGCTGTGGCCCAGGCATCCAGAGTCTCTCTCTCTCTCTCTCTATTTGGAATATCAGAGGGAGGCAGGCAGAAGAACCTTGAAGGCCACAAAATCATAGGTCCCTCTTTTTCAGGGACAATGGGAGGTAATCCTTTGGCTGTTATATCCAGAAGGAATCTCAAACTGTCAGCCATTGCTGGTGGTGCAGTTTTCTCAGCTGTGGGTCACGTGACCCAGCTGCAGAAGAAACAGGAGCTTGCTCCTTAAGTCTTGATTGTCTACTTTCAGACAAAATGTGTGCAAAGATGTTGGAAGAGTAAAGCTAGTTTTAATAGTGCTATTTTTATCTTTTCATATCACATTTTAAATACAGTTTAGATGAGGAATGTTTCCTTGTTAGTTGATTCATCAAGAAGGATCATACAATCCATCCGCTGTTCAATCAAATTGTTCATTAAGTAACAGCAGAGACTTTGCCACTACTTATTCATTCCACAGAGTGTTGTTCACTCTCTGTGGAATAAACTCCTAACGGTACTGAATTTGCCATTTACTAGTTTTAATCCATGCTCTCTATTTTGACATATTCAACGTGTCACACTGTATTTCACTTTGATTTTGGATTGCAGTGACAGGATATAACTAAACTTATTCACCTGTCAGAAAATGGTTACTGGGAACAAATTTATTGCCAGTAGGCAACACTTCTATATTTCATTTATAAAACCTATGATATTTTGACAACTTGGATTTGCAGTGACAACTATTCAATTGTTGATTAAGCTTGCTGGAGGATATGGTGAAATAAATGCCAATCACCCAAACTGTTGCTTATATGGCAGCTATCCTCAGGCATAGAGATGGTAAAAAATATCTCAAGTTGCACAGGGTGATGTTAGGAGATGACAGAATGAAGATTCTCGAGTATGACCTCTTCAATTTTGTTGCGGTATGCAATTCAAAATGTGTTGATTATCAGTAAAAAACACAGTTTTGACATATGGAGTTCTAAGTTCCCCTAATACAGGATAAAATTAATACAAAGAAGAGAGCTGCAGGTAGCATTAAGGAAAGAGACCAAACTGTGTTCTGGAAGGCTTCAGTAGACATGGCATGAGGACACAGCAAGTGAATAAAAAGTTCTGTAAAAAGAGCAGAGTTGATCCAGAAATGAGAGGAAAATGGGTTCAATAAACACAAAAATAAGAATCAGAACTGATTGAAGCAAATGCATGTAGGATTGCTACAAATTGCAAGTTCTCCTTTATCTTCAAATCGGCAAAAGGAAAGAATATTATTCTTTTTTCCAAAATTCTTCCTTCCTAATAGGCACAGAAAAGCACAGGGTTACAATTTCAATAGCTGACTAAGAAGATATTCTTGATGTCTTAATACAGATAGCAACTTCTAATTGAACTCGAAGAGCATCAGTGATGAATTTGATTCTTACCTCATTTGCTATCTGCACTAATTTGTTTTCTAGCCTAGGCTTCAGTATCGCAGTCAGGGCTAAAATCCTTTGCCTGGTTCTTTCTTTGTAGCTCACTAGTGCTGAAGCCAATTCCTCTCACCAATCCTTGCTGAGATAATTTGATGGTCCAGATCTTCCAATCTTCGGATTGTCAGTGTTGAGACGAACAACCAAAGATACACATTAGAACCAGTGAAAGTCCCAACATGCTGATCTCTATGAACATTGAGCAAGATGTCTGAACTTCTGATGGGCATGTCTCCTAATCCAGAGGGTGCTCCGATTCTGAGTTACTTGGAGATTTCAGTAATTCTGCATTGTTCACCTACATAGCCACCCAGGAAATGTTAGACAGAAAAATTTTACTCTAATTCCTGGGCAACTACATAACTGATCTCCCACATTGCCTTGTTGACAAGCTCTTGACCCACCCCCACCCCCAGCTACCCCTCCCCGTCCAATCTGACCAACCTCCATCACCTGACTAGCCCAACCGTGCCATGATCTGACTAACTCCTACCCTGGATCCCCCTCCCAATCAGGCCTGAGTACCACCTAGCTTCTCACTCACTCCACCTTACCCACCCTACCCACCTCAACCATCTGTTAATCGACTCATTCACATCAGCTGCCTACTCACTGATATTCACACCAGTTATTTAAACTTACCACAAGGCAGCTAGCTAGTGTTGTTAAATAAGGAATCCTCTTCTTCTGCACTGATTCTCCTCGCAGGTGTCTGTATGGATTTCGTGCTGGGGGACTTGTCTACATCAGAAATTTAAACATAACTGGGAAAGTGCACAATTCTCTGACTGATCAACGATGGATGCAATTGCTGTTGCTTTAATCGGAAGGTTTGAGCCAACATGCCACATCTAGCATCTTCCCAATCCTATGGCTTAGCTCTAGCACAGCTGACACATTTACCCACTTAACCAGACATGAGACTGAGCAGTAGCACAGAGCTGAGGTAATGTTTTACTGAAACATGTGGTAGTTAAGGTCCACTGTTTGTAAAGTTTACCTGAAGTCCTCTCATCCTCAATCAGCTGTGTGTGCACGTGAATGAATGGATTTTAGATTCTTCCTTATATAACACTAAAATACAGGCCACTGGAGCTGCTAAAACTTTCTTTTCATTGCTCCCAGTGCCAGTTTTTGTAGAAGTCGACTCGGAAGATGAAGAAAAGGATAAATCTGTGAAGACGAAAGAACAGGAGGATGACGAGGGCATCACTTTTATGGCAAGAACAGTGAATGAGAATTTACAAGAAAGAAAAATTTCAGGTACAAAATGGATTTGCAAAGCAAATTGGACCTCTCAGTCCAGATCAGGAGTCAGAGAAAGTATCAGGGAAGCTGTAAATGGCTGAAATATTCAGCAAGGATTGGGATGGCGGAGCTCCTGCCAAAACAAACAGGAAGGGGGATCTCACCAATGTGGACTGCCACGAGGGTGGTGGGTAGGTTGGCAAATGTGGCAGATGGGGGAAGAAAGAGGTTAAGCTCAAAGGAAACTGAAGGTTTCATTGAGGATCCAATGGGATTACTCAAGCTTTCCCTGCATGGCCTCTAGAGATGCTGGAATTAGCATTTACTATGAAGACAACAGCTCCTGATTCTTTTTATTGCCAGGCTTTCTGATCCCTGGAAAAATAGTGAATTTTGAATCATGTTCCTAGATTAACAGTGGGCGCCCAATTTAAACATGTCCTACCTGTCAAAGCCATAGCATTCATATTCACCGCCATAAAATGTGGCACTCCACGCTTGGGCAGTATGGGAGCACATTCCCTTTATTTTATTTTCCATGTTACTTACACTGTAATTTCCCTTACTCTACAATTCTTTTATTCCTTGTGGGAATGTGATGTAAAGACCTCGTTATTAGCAAATGTGATTTCTACTACTAATGAATTAAAGAGTCAAATTTGCCCAAAATAATGATTAGGGGGGTTTATGTTATGCGCCCATACTGAGCATTCAGATCATCTCCAAGAATAATGTGGTTACTACAACAATGACTGAAAACATTTGCTAAGAGAGAATAAGTTGAAGTCACTATTCCTACGTCCTATTCATATGTCTGTAAGGATTTTGTTGCCATGCTTAAGATTTTCCAATTTCCACCCAGAATGGGGACAGGGATATTTCTAATTGCACTGTGTAATTCAAAATAAATACACAAGATTTTGTTGCACCTTGTGAACAGAAAAAAAACTTCACCAAGATCTGTTTCAGAATAACCATAAAAATGTAAAAAAAAAAGTGCCAGTTGCCCTTTCTCCTAAATTCCATTCCCAAAAATGTAAGTTTTTTTCAATTTTTGAATTGTCAGTTGTCCCCTACCATCCCATTATCTTCATGTTTGAAGTTGAACCACATGGTCCATAGATGCAACTTAGAAACAGTACAGTAGAAGTTCCTCGTATTTGATCATTTCCTCATTAAGGTCTGTTTTCCCAGTGGTAGTAACTAAATACAGTGCTACTGCTGGCAGTAGCCAGACTTACCAACAGCCGAAAGCAGCAGCAAATTACTTTTTCAAAAGCTTCCAATTCTTGTATTAACCAGGTCTAAACAAAACTGGACAGTGGGCCCACACTAGTGGCCTAGTGAAAGGTGATACCAGCCTTGTATTTGAATTCTATTTTTCCCTCTACCTTTGCAACTGAGAGCAGAAACAACACAATTACCAACCATTTGAATCTGCAGTAGAAGTCGCTCAATGCTCTGTACCTCTTATACCACTACTGGCAATTAATCTTCCAATGTTTGTTTTATTTTAAATTGAGAAATAAGCAATCTCATATTTTGCCTGTCCATCTTCTTTTTTCTGGTGTTGTGAAACTCTTTTGAGGATAATTCAGTCTTGTTTCAGTCACTAGCCACACCAGTGATGGCAATGAATCGGAGGTTTTCAAGAAGGAACCCCCTTGGAAATATCAGAATGATGAACCCATCCTATCACAGAGTGCTCAACTAGTGCGACCCAGCCTCGTTCATCTTCACAAGATAAGAACTAATTCAACAGATTCACAATTGTCTGCTGAAGCAAAAGATCAACAGTCAGCAGATCAACAGTAAATAATGCACTTATGAATTATTTTCCCCTGCTAAGGCTCAACTATCTTCACCTCCTTCCTTTTCTGCAATCTGGAGCTCCTTCTGCTTTTCTTCCTCAACTATCTTTTGTGGAGCAGCAAAAATATGATACATTCTAAGACATTTCAATTACACTCTATGCTAATATCCATTTAAAAAGTAGAATATTTAACTATTTAATTTCCAATGGTTGCAACTTTTTTTGAATCAGGCTATTGCATGAAAAAAAAACAAACTGAACTTCAAAACAGATTAAGATGAAAACTGTGCATTTGGATTCTTTGAATATCCTGCTAGTGGTGTAAAATTTGCAAAAGAAAGATTGTTATTTTCACGACAAGCTAGTTTTACCAAACTGAAGACTTTTCTAGACTTGTCAGCAGTTGGTGGGAAGTATGTATTCAGTTTTTCATTCTGCTTTTTAAAACAGTTGCATTTTAAATACACAATGAGATTTAATAATAGACTGAGGCGAAAGTTACACACCCTCATTTGAACTAATACAAACTATTTTTGGGTGCGTATTGGCCCAAAACGCAGAGATATATTTTGGACTTTGGGCCCAGGTCTGGCTCCTGAATATCACCTGCAGCAGGCCGTCCTTTGCCCCTTTGAGTACAAACCAGTTGCTGTATAACTGAAGTACAGTATGAAGTTGTAATTTTAAAGTGTTTTTGTTGTATACAATTATCTTAATGTAGGAGAAGAAACTGGATTTACAAGTGCACACATTGACAAACACCTTTGAGGCAGTGAAAATATTTCCACTTCAGCCTACTGAGGTATGAAATATTGCTGTGACCAGGGGTTCTTGTGACAATTTTGAGGTCAGATGTGAGCAGCAGCACTGAGGGCGAAGAATTGTGCCAGTTGGAAACAAGAGGGTGAACTATGGGAGGGTGTGTGAAAAGTGTCAGCATCAACTTGGGATTGAAGGGTGAGAAAGGAAGGGCAATGCATAAGAGAACCAGGGAAAGGAAAGAAATGCTGAATATGTCACTATGAACCAGGAAGGAAGTGTTGCCAATGGGGTAAAAATGCCTGTATGACTAAAGAGAAAGGCAGAGCTGAAGGGTGCATTTGTTAACTAAGGAGGGTAAGATCATACTGCTGACATGCAGGGTTGTCAGATGCTGACGATCCCTCTACCTACAATGAAGTCCTGAGGAAGAACAGCACAGGAAATGACCAGGGGAAGCCTCAGGTGACCCCATGTTCAGTGATTACTGTAGGCTGCTTTGGTGATAATGGAAAAGATCCACTTCCCCAGAAATGGGAGGAGGAGATGGACCTTATAGATTCCAGCAAAAATGGACAGAGTTCGCAGAGGAGGTCATTAATGATGGGATGGTACCTGGAACTTGGCAGCAGTGTGGCAATAGGGTGAATGCCTGTATGTTTTCTGCCAAGATGAGCTCACCAGACTAAGCTTAGCATACAGCCTTACAAGTCACTTGGCGTCCATGTGAGTTTGGTATAAAGGATATGCCCAGCCATGGCAGTAGCTAGGCAGTAGCATTGTCTGGCAGAGGCATTGCAACCTGTCTGTGGAATGCCATGGTGCATGTGAGTTAACTCTTGCATGCCCTCATGCCACAGACATTGGATGCTTACTACCCACCTTTGGGCTCAGTTCAACCTCTGCCATGGCACATGTATCAGTGACCACCTCCCTGAGAGACACAGCCTTTTACTGACACTACTGCTGTAACATTTTCAGGAAGCTGAGCTTCTAATGGTAGGTGCTGTCTGATGGCTAACCTTATCTGTCCACAAGACACAGATCACATGCCCTTTGGGTACCATTGGCTGGGCCAGCAGTTATGGCCCATTCCTAATTTTCCTTCAGAGCAAATGAGCAGTGATCTTGGAACACTGTGGTAACGTGCTATTGGCACACCCACAGTGCTGTCAGGAATGGAGTACCAGGAGTTTGACTCAGCAGAATTGAAGGAATAGCAATACATTTACAAGTCAGGATGGTGTGTGGCTTGAAGGGGAACTTGCAGATAGTGGAAGTGTTCCTATGTGTCTGCTGCCCTTGTGGTTGGTATGGGCTGGGTGTTTGGAGGGTGCTAAGGAATCATTCCTTCCAGAAGTTGAAACTTCTTTTGGTCCTCAGATTGCTGTAGTCTTTGGTCTCTGATGCTCCTGAGAAATCCTGCTCCCAAATATGTAGTTAATGCAGTCCAGGCTAAATTGATACCCTCAGTTTCCAGGACCTCTCACCCTGCTGTATTTACACCATTGCTGCTTTTGAGTTGGCATTGAAGTAGAATGTCTCTGATGTGTTGTAGGTTTGTCCCTACTCCTGACTGCCAATGCTAGTGCTCACACTGTTTGGCCAAGGCATGCATTATGCTGCCATCTGGAGTCTTCCAGTTTGTTGTCATAGTGCTTGTAAAACATGGTTCACGAGCTCCTTTTTGAGTTAGAAGCTTTTTCAAAGCTTTTGGTCACCATTTGATGGTTTTCTAGGTTAATTTGGATGCTGTTGGTCACAGAAACTGCTCAGATCCAAATCTGTTTAATTGTCCTGGGATTTCAGGTGAGAATCCTCAGTATTGCGTTCGAACAGGAATTCCCACCTGCAGGATAGACTGAATGATCAGCCACAAGCTTCAATTGAGGCAAGCAGAAAGAAACAGTTCAAAGAGATCTGCTGGAGCAGGGGGTTCAGAAAATATTTGAGGATAGCCTCTGTCTTGGTGAATCGGGAAAGAAAGATAGAGGTAGAGGAGTCTCTGTGATGAAGGGAATTTCAGGGTAGTGTGACTGTTCACAGACTTCTTGATGAAGTGACTGTCTAATGCATGCAAACAAATCCAAATCTCATTCATTTTCCAGTAATTTTATTCAGAATTAATGCATAATTTGTTAAACTAAAAGAACAGTTTATATTGAAGCCGAGGTGCTTTGTCTATTCTGGGAGCTGATGAGTGTAATAGACTGAATGGGTAATTGTTAACTAATGTCTAGTTTTTCCTTTAATGTATCAATAACGAGATATTACATTTGAAGCTAAAAGAAGTTCCAGTGCAGAGGTATACAAGCTCTAAGTGAAGCTATAACTAATTAATTTGTGGCTTGTTTAATCCAGTTTTTGAAGCTTGTCAGTTATTTTCACAAAGCTTAAATAGAGGGTTCCCTCAAAGATGTTGTGAGTACAAAGTGGGAATTTGGTGAGTTAGAGGGAATTCAATAAGAGGCCTTGGAGGGTTTCTTTTCTTCTACCTTTCTCAGCCTCCAGTTATTAGGCCCTATTGGTGTGTTTTCTACTATACTAATTGTAATAAGTAACTTTTAAATTTACACAATGGCAGGTCAGCTCAGCTAAGTGGAGTGTACATGCTACAGTATGTGTTAAGTCATGAATACACCGTATATCACAGATGAACAAATCTACAGTGAGTGAGTAATAGTGATGCGGGATTCCATAGTCAGGGGATCATACAGCACTTTTGTGACCACTGAATTGACTCCAGGATGGTATATTGCTACCTGGTGCCAAGGTAAAAGATTTGCCCAAGGGACATTCATCTGGGAAACAGTGATCTGCCAGAGATCATGGTCAATGCTAGAACTGATGACTTGGGAAGGCATGGGAACAAGATCCTGAAAGTAGATTTCACGGAAGTAGGTAGGAGATTTAAAGGCAGGAACTCTAAAGCAGTAGCCTCAGCATTATTCCCAGTCCCATGTGCTAACAAGTATAGGAATAGGAGAAGCTGATGTCATAGGATGGGCATCAGAATTCTGGGGCATTAGCCTAGTTTTTGGGAAGGTGGGATCTGCACATGCTGTGCAGTTTACACCTGATTGGGACCAGGATAAATATCTTTCCAGGGTGATTTGCTGTACTGTAGGAGAGGGTTAGGGAACAGTGTTAATTGAGGCAAAGGAAGAAGTAGTAGAGGTGCTGGCAATAATTTTCAATTCCTCTCTGGCCGTAGAAAAGGTGCCAGAGGACTGGGGGACAGCCAATGTAGTACTCCTATTCAAAAAGACAGCAAGGGATAAACCAGGAAACTACAAGCCAGTCAGTCCAACCCAAGTGGTGGGGAAACTATTGGAAATAATTCTGAGGGACAAAATTAATCTGCATTTGGAGAGGCAGGGATTAATCAAGAATAGTCAGTTTGGTTTTCTTAAGGGCAGGTCATGTCTGACCAACTTGATTGAATTTTTTCAAGAGGTAACCAGATGTTCAGATAGAGTACACCATTTTTTAATATAAGAAAGCAACATTTGCCAGGGAACATCTCTGTAGTTGGACAAGAAATGTGCCTGCCAGTGGAAGTCTTGAGAAGATGGGGGAGAGGCAGCATTTGGAAAAAACAACAAGAGTTTCCTGTTTGTTACTTATGATATCACCATTGCAGA
Source organism: Ginglymostoma cirratum (assembly GCA_024137785.1). NCBI lineage: Eukaryota > Metazoa > Chordata > Chondrichthyes > Orectolobiformes > Ginglymostomatidae > Ginglymostoma > Ginglymostoma cirratum. Next base: position 13,959,787 of record JAHRHZ010000084.1, read on the forward strand.
TGTTGCGAATTGGTTTCTCACAACATGAAAACATTTCCTTATGGAGAGCGGAACTATGTGCATGGTCTACAAGAAGGCTGTTGATTGCAATTTCGGATCGGAGAAATCAGTTTTAACAATTCTACATCTGTACTTGCAATCTTAAGCTATTCGTTTTCCTCAACTCATCATCAAGATCTTATTGTAAATCCTCCTTCAGAGTGTGCGCGCTTGTTCAAACAATGGGCCAGAATTTGCTGAGGCATTTTGCTCACCCTCCAACTTGCGAAATGTTTTGGAAATTTCTTAAGGCACAAGCAAATGACTGAAAACTGGGACCTCCCGGGTACTAGTGAATCGCAGGCCCAATGGTCTTACCTCTTTCACCAACTAGATACAATCATGAGAAAGGAATAAAGGAATGACAAACAAGCAAATAAGTTGAATTACAGTCAAATTAGATTAAAAAGAAAGAGAAATAAAGGCAGATTAAGAGAAAGGAAGTGTAAAAGTGAAAACAAAATGTTTTAAAAACCACTAACAACAATTTGCCCCCCACAGGAATGGACTCCACACTCCAGTGTTCCTTTCTAGTCAGCATTGGTTGAACAGTATTCTTCTATTTCAGCTGTTCATTCAGCACTTTAACATGAGGAAATTCTGCTGCAAGTTGCCATGCTAGCAAGTATAGAGTCGCCAATAAAGGCCAAAAAGCAGTGTCTTCTCTTACCCTCCAGAATAGGCATGTTGCAACGTTCAGCAGATTGATTATTCAGCTGCTTAGTCATGTCATAAACACTTCTTCCCTCGTTGCAAAGTCCTGGAATGGGAATTGAATACAGAGCACTACCCAGTAGTGACACAAACCCTAACGTTAAAAGGGTTAATTTGTGCAGTTAATTTAATAATAAATACGCAAAGAACATGTTTCAAACTCAAGCTGAGTCAAGTTGCTGTTTTCTGTGAGACTAACAGTGGAGCAGCACAAATGGGATATAAGCTTATGGGGATTCCAGAACAGTTTACACAAAAATGACAACGTACATATTAAATCCACTGTTATTTTGCCATGAATGTAGCTGATGTATTGCAAAATTTTCAGTTTATATTTTTTGAACTTATTCACGTTTCTGAAACTCTTCAGTATTGCTAACAACCCAACTGTTTTATTCTCTTCTATTATCTTATATCAGTGTTGATCTGTCTGGAGTCTCTTACTTGTTGAATATTTATTTTCTCCTTGTTGACTATTACTTTTCATCTTATTAATGCCTTTACAACAAATCTTTACCACTTTTACCGTCAATGGCATTTTATTTATTTTGACAAAAATCTTCTATAATAAAAATTCATTTTTTAAGAATGCCAGTCAGAACCATGTTTAGTGTCTCAGCATGTATTTTATTAAATTTTATATCCACAGGTAATTTGGAATATCCTCAAAGCCCAAGCATTATCCCACCATCTCCTACTTCTGCTGAAAAAGAGCTTCCCTGGAAAGGTGATCAGGGTGAGCTTACAGCCTGTGTGTCTTCAGAAACCAACAAGATTGTGCCAATTGATTTGCAGTATGCTTGGAAGCATAGTATGGACAGCCTGGTTTCACCAACTGTATCTGATGCAGTGTTTCAGCCAAAGACCTTGAACTTTATGCTGGAGGAATGCACAACATCGGCTGCCCTGTTAGTGCCACGACATCCCATCCATTTCCAGTTTCCTGAAGCTTGTACAGCTGCTGAAAGAAGCACTGATGAGGACACCATGGAGTCTATTCAGCAGCAGGAGCTGCAGCCCCTTATGTCTGCTGAAGGTGACAGCAGACAAGTCCCAGCTGCTGGCTTAGTGAGTACCAGGTGGCCTACACCATTCCACAGACCGTCCTATGTCTCAGCTCTGAAATCTTTGGTTTCCTCAACGCAATGTAACATGAAACAATCTGAGAAGTCTGGTAATGTACAGACAAACCTCTAATTTTAATTAATTTAAGAAACATGAATTAAGATGAGCCACGATATTATAGTTTTGTAAATCACTTAATTTTATGTTATGAAAATATCAGAAAATCTTAATTATATAGCGCTTTTTAGAGAAGGGTAATTGGCTATGTTTAGCAAAGGAATGTGTACAGTATTCTGTTCTACTTGTGTGATCAACATTGTTCCCAACATTAATAAGTAAATTAAAATATTTGATACAATCACTGCTAAGGTTGGAATGTTGGGAATTCCTTTGCGTGGTTGCCCTGAATGCAGAATTGAGTTTGTTTCCAATGAATTCCTATTCTGGGCAGACAAGAGCGTGGATTGTCAGGTAATAAGACAGGGACAGGGCGGAGTAAGCAAGAAACAGAATGTGATTAACTATTTAATGGTACAATAGGGAAAAATACTGCAGATGCTGGAAATCTGAAATAAAAACAGAAAGTGCTAGAGGAATTCAGCATGATTGGAAGCATCTGTGGAGAGAGAAACAGAGTTAATATTTTGAGTCCAATATGACTCTTCATCAGAACTGGAAGTCTCTGAAGCAATGGAAGGCCTGTTGAGTTTCTCCAGCATTTTCTGTGACAATCTGGGGGAGTTAGCTCATCAATCTAGATGTAACACCCAAGGATGACTAACATGTAAAATCACTTTTTGAGGGAAGCATTTCTATAAAATTAAAAAAGAACATTGTAACAGGAAGTTAATTGTCTGTCCACCATTGCATTAGATACATTTTTGCAATGGGCAATTTGAAAGGGGTTTATGAGGCAATACTATAAAAAAGTCATGTTGCATTTTAAGATTTGTATATAATCAAAGAGGATCCCACATTAAACTTTATGCCTATAAAATTCTGTTTCCTCTGAAGACAGGAATCACAAAACACAATCAATCCACAGTCATTGCCTCCAATTCCAGTTTATTTAAATGATTGTGGCGTGCAGTATGCACCAAGCAGATAGTTGAGCAGCTGGGCACCTAGGCAGGGCATGCAAAATTGCAAGAATCTCTCACAGCTTCAAACCAACCTGCACCTCATAAAGAGGAGTGGCATTTTGATTGAAGTACATGCTAGAATAAACATTTAAAGTGATTTTGATGTGAGGTCGTCACAAGAATGGCATATTTTTACAGCAGAGTTCTTAAAATGTTCTGACACTGCACTGTAAAGCCTTGGTTGAAAAGAGAGTGGGAGAGGTGACCCTTATCCAAAGGGGTCCTAGAGGATACCACACAAACTTATCAGAGTGGTGGGATGAGGTCATCATGTGTTGTAGCTCATGTAACAGGGTCTCTCAGTTATTCAATCAAAGGGAGTTGGGTTGCCTACATTTTTCCATTTGTGCCATTGTGAGCAATTAGTTTACTTTCTAGGACATCTTCTTCTTTTGCAGTGAGTTGTATTACTTTAAGTATTGCTGTCTCAATGCATCTTATTCTCCAACTCCAGTGTATCACAGAACAAGCTCTCTGAGTAATTTTTTCCTGTGCCAATAACCAAAACAAATTGGAGGATCGGAGCCACTGCAAAATGCAACATAGCCTCAAATCCCCACTCCGACTCCTGCACAATGTAGCTGTCATTGCAAAATTGGACTAAACTTGGAAAATTTTTGAATTGCGTGGAGATATTTTTGTATTGAAATGGTGTAATGAAATTATTTTATTTATTTTAATATTAAACATAAGGTCATTACATAACGATATAGTTTAAACTCAGGGTGGACAATTGTAAGTAGATTTATAAAAGCCACAATTGTGCATCATTTCAAATAACTGATTTAATACTAGTATTGGAGCAAATAGTCATCAAGTTTTGCTTATGCTCTGATTGTAAAGTTTTAAGTCAACAATAGTTATGATTTTTAAATTATTTACTCTGTATAATGGAACAGGAGATTTCATGGTCTAATATGATGTGCAAAATGTAACATGGCAGACAAAATACATCTTGAACTAAGAATAGTTTATTCCTTGTTATTTCAATGTGGTGTGTCTCCATGGAAATAAGCATATTTGGAACTACAAAAACCTAGTTCCTTTATAATTTACCAACTTCTTGACATGAAGTCTTCTTCCAATACTATCAGAGGATTACAATTTGTAACAAATTTATAAAATAAAAATCCTCCCAAGCAATAACTATTGTGTGAAAATGAGAGATTAGAATGCCTCATAGAATGTGTAATTCAGTTATGTGTGTAATATACAGAAGAATTTCAATTCTACTTCCCACATCCATGTAAAAGATAAATTTTATATATTGACTTGCACCCAAAGAGACAAAATCTAGTTCAAATAGTGTACATGGATTGCTAACATAGTTATGTGAAATTATTTATTGATATCTATGTAAAAAAAAACTATGTGCCTTCATTTTGGAAGAGGTTCCATGGAATTTACTCCAAAACTGAATGTATTGAATAGCAGCTGTGCCCTCAGTGAACTTGTGCATTAATTAAACTTTCTTCTTAAAACTTACCCTTGCTTGATTTTTGGTAAAACTGGTTTATTTGTTTAAATTGATAATGTGTCACTGTTTTGTCACATCTTATGAAAAATAAGCTAACTTGATTTAAGAATAAATATGGTCACTGGTCAAAGTTTTGTTTCATGTTTGGACTTGCATTAAGCTGCAATGCAGAAACTCCAAGAGGCCGAAGAACAATTTGACAGTTTCTGTACTGATAGGCAAGTTTCACAAAATAGTGGACAGTGCCTGTTTTGCTTGTCCTGATCTGCACCACTCTATCAGTGACAGCAGCATATGAAGATTCTTATTTTTGTTTTATGTTATTTGTGGTGTTGATGTGATTAATAGCTTTATTTTGTGCTTTTGCACCTGAATGGAAACTGTCATTTGTATTGCAGTCAGCAGGAAATGAGAAGCATCTGCAACATAATCTATTCAATTAGCAGTGTCATGTCACAACACTGCACTGACCAGACAAAAACATAACAAACAAGTTAGGTTTTACCACGTCTTACCTATTTGCTGTGCTGCAAATGTTGATTGCAGTGAAGCAGTCTTCTACCAGATCCTCCATGCACTGAGTAGTTAGACATGCTGGCTGGTGTATGACTTTACCAAACCAGATTGTCGAAACAAATCGCAGCTTTGATTGCAAATCTGTGCTTTTGAGTATCAGAAATAAAGTTTCATCCTTTTTACTTAGCAATAACCTTACAGACACTCGTATCAGAGTGAAGGCTCAGCTCCGTCTCTATGCTAAGGTTTCTTGTTTAAGTAGCATGGCTGTAACTGGCTTCCTTTTTGGCAAACTTCTGTACATTTTCAGTCTGCACATATACATGTATAGAAAGGGGTTTGTGAGCATGCCTGTTTCCCATTTTTGCCTAACAAAATGCACCCGTTAACATAATTCCAGTGGATTAGAGTGTTAATAAGTATTCAAAGCATGCGAAAAAGTTCCAGGTCAGGAAAGCCCATCAAACTAAAAAGGTTCTGAAAACTTAATAGGAAAGTTTTAATTTGCTGTGGGGAAACTGAATTTTTGCTTCTCACTCAGTTAAGTTTCCTTGCTCTTCCCTCTAAAAGCTCTGGGCAGGCCTAAAAAATTCCACCCCTGTATCTGCACTATCAAACCCTGTTCCTTACAGAAATACTAGCTTTACATACCATCATTGCAAATTTATTTCAAAACTACTACAAGACTGCGTAATTTATTTATAAAGATAGTCTGCTAAAGAAGGTGCGGTTAATTGTCTCAGCTGTTCTGGTATTAAATAGAAATGCACCCATTAAACACATTGCTAAATTACACATTCAGAAAATAAATATGTGTACAAATTGTACTAGCTGGCCACCAGTTATTTTCCTTAGACAAGTTTTCCTGCTTTGAGAAGAAATCTTGCAGCCATATGTATCTGTTAATTTGGATGGTTTTTTCATTTCGGGATAATATGGTTAATTAAGGTAAGGAACTCAGTCGTGGTAAGATGCACACTGGTAGCTCCGAGTAGTATAATTCTCAGACATTAGAGCTACCATAGAGTGAAGGCACCCTATTTCGCTACCACGATACATCACCCCAATCTCAAAAGAGTTGCTTCTCCTGAACCAATATTGCAATTTCCTTTCTTGTAACAGCCATTATTGTGCAGTTCATTACCAAGTTGCTACAGTAGCATTACTTAATGAACAATTTTATGCTGGTAGATCATATTCAGCAAGATTCCAGTCAAGGGTGTACAATTTTATTCACTTAGTACCTACTTATCAGTTGAGTTAACTCCCATTTCAGTACTGGGATGCTTTTGAATCCAAGCTTTAGAAGAAAAGGATCCAAATTATCAATCTTTTGTTCTAACAATTTATGTAATTCTGAATCAGACGAATACGTAAACAGGTGGAAATGGCCAATGAAATGTGTTGCAAAGCACCGTGCTCAGGAAAGGTCAATGGACAACACTCATACATCATGAATAGTTTTGAAATAGTTTAAGATGAAATTTGAAAGCATCTTGATTGATCAATTGATAATAATTGTATCAACATATAGATAATCAATATATTCAAACAATGCAGAGTGATAATCACCGAGAACAATACATTGGTGGATTATGCAACTTAAATAATAGGCATAAGGTCACAGGAACCTGAGACTTAAGTGTTGGAAGCAGTGCAAAGAAGAATCACGAGAGATTCTTAGAATCAGAGCTCTGAGTTACAAAAGAAGTCTTGACATAAAGGAAGCATCTGAAAGGTGAATTTATAGAAACCCATAAGATAATAAACCAAATACAAAAGTAAACTCCAGAACAAGAGCCTTCAGGTTCAAAACAATAAATTTATGAATAATATCAGGAACATTTTCTTATGACACATAATAATGAATACTCAGTATTCAGAACACCAAGATAATACTATGTTGGCAAAACCCTTGAATCAGTTAAGAACCAGTTGTTTGCTCTAATGGAGACTGTATTTTAATTCTGTATGAATAGGCTTGCCTTATTCATACTTATCTTCTAATGCTATAAATAATGGATCACTGGGAATCATTACATGTCATTATCTAATGGGTATATGTGGATGACACCATTAACTAAGACTTCAGATTGAATGGGTAAGAGTAAACCATGTTGCTGTGGTCTGGAGGCACATGTAGGCCAGACCAGGTAAGGATGACAGTCTCCTTCCCTAATGGACATTAGTGAACCAGGTGGGTTTTTCTGACAATCAACAATGGATTCATGGTCATCATTAGATTCCTCATTCCAGATATTTTATTGAATTCGAATTCCACCATCTGCCATGGCAGGATCCAAACCCAGGTCCCTAGAATGTTATCTGGGTCTCTGCATTGACAGTTCAGCGATAATACCACTAAGCAATTGCCTCCCCTAATTGCTAGAACAAATATCTAAATCCAAATCAAATTATGAAAAGGGAAGGGCTAAACTACAATGCCCCTGCTCTCCCCCCACCAAACCTATACACAAGGGGATTCCTGACAACTAGCCATCAAAAATCTTTATATGAATGGGTTGTCCCCACAGTGGGACAAGATAGGTTGCAATAGATGCAAACCTATCATAGTCTCAAGAAACAATTAACATGCAAGTTATTGGATGTTGAAACAATGGCTGTCACAAAGAGATACATTCAAAGAACTTTTTGGAAATACAAAATGGAACTAACATTTCAAGGGAGGTTCTGACAGCATTTTGGCAGGTAGTTGAAGAATAGTTGTTGTCTTCATTTTCTGTCTCTACAGATATTGGCATTCTGTTCACTCAGAAATAATTGAGAAAATTCACCAAAGAACCAAAATTTTCAATAACTAACACTTGCTAAAACTAACTGCATCCAAGAAACCAGGAGGCCAGTGGCATCATACCCGCACTGGCCTCATTGGACTGAGGTGAAAACCCTCATGCCTCAAAGATAACCAAGGGACTCTAAACTACATATTCTTTTACCTTCCTTTGCACACAGTAGCATTCCCCTCTAACTTTATAGATATGTGTGGGTAGGGTTTTGGGAGTGGTTATAAGTGATTATACAAAGGTTATATTGAGTTAGTTTTATTGGCACATACTCAAATGAGTACAGTGAATAGTTTCCAAATTGCCACTTACAGCACCATCTTAGATACAAGGTACAGATTCTTCAGTACAAGTTCTTAGGGAAAAAAAAAATATGCTTGACTTTGTATTTTTTTTATTATTTTTCTCAGATTTAACTGTTAATTTGGTTCTTTTTTTACTCAAGAAGCCCTTGTTGATTGACCAGTTATTGCTCACAGCGAAAATAGTTAACTACTTCATAAATTGGAAAGAGGTATAACCTTAGACACAAAGAATTTAAACTTTTGTGACCAACTAAGGAGGTTAAAACAGAGGGATGCCAGTTCACCCATTCTGACATGGTTGTTAAAGAATGCAGAGTTGAGGAGTGACAGTTTTATTCTGTTTTTGTTTGTTCCATTGGCGATATTAACCACCAGACAAGTTCTAATGTGAAATAATACAACTCGTTACTAAGAAATAAAATCACTGTGCCATGAAAGTCACTGATGTGAAACACTGTGAAACAGTTATAATGTATCTTGGAATAAAACAGCTCCTGTCATATGATGCATGCCTCCAGATCCAGAAACATAATTGGCAACCATACTCTTGTTCTCAGACTTGCCACCTCACCATTGTTGCTGCCAGATCTGCGTAACCACTACATGAAGGTAAGAATTATTACTTCTAAATTGTAAAATTAACTATAATATAGAAGAAAATGCTAGGACTAAGTTAAGCTGTAATTACATCTCCTGATTCACAAGCTTGCTTGAGCATTTTTCATTGCGTCTGAACAGGTTCTTCCAATTTCAACCTTGATTTTTACTGTCAGACGCACACTTTATACTATTGTATACGACATATGAACAATCTACTTAGATGCAGGAGTTTTTTTTTTTAAATAGCATGTTTCTTTAAAAATGTAAGGTTTTATATTTTGCATTATTAGCTGATACAAAATTTGTACTTGAATTTGAATCCATTACACATGGTCAAATAGGACAGGAATCTCAATCGCACAATACTGTTTGTATGCCTTTAGCAGATTTTTAACCAGTTACTTCTCCAACACTATCTTAAATTTGCCAATCTGTAACAAGGAAATTATCACCTAGACATCTGAAGGGAGATTTTTCAGTTCCAACATAATACAGCAGAACCTTGAAGTGGCAAGCATTTCACATAGTCAAAGTACACTGGGCCAAATCCTGTGAAATTTCCTGAGATTAGTTCAATTTCACACCCATAACAATTTCTGGTCTGAACTGGATTTGAAAGGGGAAGCTTAGTAATGCATAGGAAGGGGAACAGAAAATAATGCCTGGATCTTACATGAAGGGAGAATCACTGCTGGATTTCATTTTTGCTTTTATTTTGCTGTTCAGAAGCCAGCTTCTCTAGAATTGTGAAGTGCACAGCCCTGAAAGAGTTCCATCATGGTGTTGGAACATTACAGAAGGGGGTGAAGATAAACGATGCCCCCACTTTTACAGCACTGGCAGAAAGGGCATCTGGCTGTGGCAAAAGAAAGCAGCTGTCATCAAATCTTAAAATGCTGATTTATATGAAGATAATTGACCAATGTTGTGGTGACCCTACGTAACAAGGGAAATGCTTAAGAGGAACCAGTCATTGTTGTTTATAAAAGCTTTCCCCAACCCGAGTAAAACATGAGTTCCCTATAGCTGCCCGGTTGATGCACACACCTTTTTTGAATAAGAACTGAAAATCTTCTCGCAGCATCTGTGGAGAGAAATCAGAGTTAACATTTCAGGTCCAGTGACCCTGCCTCAGAACTGCTGGGTTTTTCCAGCAATTTCTGTTTTTGTTTCCGATTTCCAGCATCTGCAGTTCTTTTGGTTTTTAACTGAACATTTTCTTTTGTCCAGACCTTAGTATCAACCCTGTATCTGAAGTGGACTGGGAGATTGTGACCAGTGCCTCTGCAATCCGTACCTTTGCAGTCCTCGGTATCACCAAATAAGGTTCTGATGACTTATCAACTTTATTATCTACAGTCAGCTATTCTAATGCCCCCTCTTCATTAATCAATGCAGATTCACAAATCTCACAATGTCTTTAGTAGTACTTCTTCCTTGGTAAGTAATTAAATAGTATTGCACCTATACCCTCTGCCTCAATTAGTAAATCCATTTATTATCCCTGTCATTAAAACTGCAAATCTTTCTGGTCCAAAATTTAATTTTAATTAAACATTAACAGTTTACAGTATAGTCCTAATGCCCTGTGATTGTAAAGAATAAAACTGACTTTATTAGGTTTTGAACAATAACATTTTGTACGAATCTTTGTTATGATAACGTTTCCATTGCATTTTAAAAAAAAAAATCTTTGACAGGATCTAGAGGTTGCTGGCCAGGCCAATATTTTTTGTCCATACCTAATTGCCCAGGGGATATTTCAGAGTCAACCACATTGTTGTGGGTCTGGAGTCACACATAAGCCTGACCAGGTAAGGATGGCAAATCTTCCCTAAAGGATTTTAGTGACCCAGATGGGTTTTTCCTGACAATCATCAATGGCTTCTCACTCACCTTAATCCCAGAGTTTTAAAAAAATTGAATCTGAATTCAAATTCTGCTATCTACCATGGCAGGATCTGAACCTGAGCCTCCAGAATACAACAGAATATTTAACAAAAAAAACCACACATCGCCTGTTATCTGCCAATGCAGCATTTCCTGGAGGGAAATCTGAATGGTTTTTAAATAAAAACAAATATAAGGATTTTCATTTTTGTTTATTCTGAGAAAAATGTAAGAATACTTTTCCACTGTTAATAGATTCCAAGTCAATTGGACAGATTAACTTTATTGAAGTTTCAAATTAAAGACATATTTGCGGAGTTTATTAATTTTCTCAGTCTTACTCTTCATATTCCATACCCACTTTTAAAGGTGTATATATGCTTTTTAAAAAAATCAACCCTATTCAGGGATGTTATGACACACCTCTCAGTAGGTGGGACTTGAACACAGGCCTCTTGGCTCTGAGGTAGGGATACTACTACTGCAGAACATGACCTTCTATGTTAGTTTTTTCTTTTTATATCTAACCAGAAGTGCGCTTACACACAACTGAACATTTTTTCTCCCCACCACCAAATCAAACCGTGGCACTTTTCACTCATTATACGCCTCCAATAAATAACCCATGTTTCAAGTAATGAAATTATGTACAATGCCTGGCAAGGGCAGTGCAGACTACCAAAGGTGAGGAGACGTATAGGGAGACGGGGAGGATTAAATCAAAATGGAATGGAAGGGGATTCCTCTTTGTGCTCAGAGTATTAACAGCCACCAACCTGTTTCTTCTGAACCTTAAGAAAAGACATTAACAATGTGATTAGCCAGACATTAACAAATTCCCTTCCTTTCTTTAAATTCAAAGATTTGATAACAATCTTTCCAAAATTAATTACTGAAATAAAATGTGATTCTTCTTTACTGCACATTGTAATACCACCAACCACTAATAGATCCCATATTCACTGTGCTTTTAAAAAAGTATACATTTATGCATGCTTCCCAGGTCATTAGAAAGCATTTGTTATTCTTTCCCACCAAGAATATGATAAACCCTCCTGTACTAAAATATTAATTTGGAAGACTGACAAGTGATACATCACTAAAATTTATTAGTAAAATTTACTAATTTCATATCTTCCGGATAACCCAAGGCTGGAAATAGGAATGCAGAATTTAATTTCTATAATGTTTTATTTGCTTTCAGAGCCTCTTCAGTTGTAATATGTTTAACATGGTACTCAGTATAACTGACACAAAGTCTAGTCTGAGTGCACCACCAACCAACCTTAACTGGTTTGGTTCTACCTTAGATACAAGATCCTCTTTCTGTCAGGACTTGGCCCTATTTATTGAAATGCGTGGAGGGATATGTTCTCTAAGATTGTAGATCAAAGTCACTCCTGACTTGTTATGCTTGATGTCAAATCCTATATATTCGAAGGCCCTTGAAACTTGTCTACTAACTTTTAATTCTCTTTTATTTTATCTATCAGACAATGCTTGAATTCTGCAAAACCTCCCCAAAACAAAAATCATCGAATCGTATCACAAAGATGTCAGCGAGTTTTTTGCTGTGAAATCAATAAAACATTGGTAGGTCTACTTTTAACTGAATACAATCTGCTTTTAACAGGATTGACCTCACTGAGAAGTATCACATTCCTGATGCATCATGTAACTCATAATCAAAGTTACTTAATTTCCACAATTTCCCTTCTTTATAGCTAGATTCTGCAGGAGGCTTCAAAAATATCTTAAAATGGAGCTTTAATCAGTAAATACATACTGCTAGGAATATGTTGCTAAAAAAGCTACCAAAACCTGCAGACTTATTTTTTCTGATGTAGGGAAGGTGACGCTGATGTTTTGGCATCACTCTGCATTGCAAACCAACCATTCAGCTATGTCCTCTGATCAACCTCCAAACTTTGTTCTCAACTACTTTTACAAGATCTCCTGTTCTAAAGTTCAGAATTCATTTTAGCAGTATGTGAGGTTTTCAAAGGATCACGTTCACTTGAACTGCCATGGGCTGAACTCGTACTGCATTTCCTCATCTTCCAGATCTTTATTTTGCCAATCTGGCCAATCCACGGATCTTCCCTCCTGTCCCTCATCTTCTACATTTAATTATCATTTGTATTTGCCAGTGACTTTCTCTGCTGTCCCTGACATGGTGACATTCCCTCCATTCACTGGCCCCTGCTGGCATACGTGTGACTCTAGTGCAAACATTTGGTAGTTGTTCTCTGGCCTAAACATCTTGGACATTTTCTTCAGTAGCACCATGTCGACATCAGTCAGCCCTTTATCTACCTCATCTGTACTTTTCAATTGTCCAACATATCAAATATTCAAAAGTACAAATTAGGAGCACGAGTGGACCATCTGTTCCCTTGAGCTGGCTCTGCCATTTAATAAAGTTACAATCAGATTGGTCATGATATTAAGTCCACATTTCTGCCTATTCCCAATAACCTTTTACCTTCTTGCACATAAGAATCTATCCACATCAGCTTTAAAAAATTCAAACATTTTTGGGATGAATTTTCCCCAAATTTAGCTGAGTGTGGGTTTCAGGGAGTATCGTGGAGAGTTCTTCTCTGTGAACTTAACAAGTTTTCTCATATGGTTTTATTGATTTGATTTGATTGATTTACTGTCATATGTATTTTGTTATAAAATACACAAAAAGATTGTTGTATCGTGTTGCCACTCTCCAGTGCCCTACTAAAACACAGAAAAATGAACCAAAACAGAATATAAAGGCAGAAATAAAAAAAAGTGTTCAACTTTATAGTTTTTCATGTTAAGTGCTCTGCTATGGGCTAGGTGATCAGGCATGAGTCCCCTTCACAGATTGCTGCTGCTGGAATGCAAGTCACCACTCTTCAGTGCCATCTCAACTCCATCAAAGCCCTCGCCACAATGAGTCCTTGCCAATGCAGACACCCCTGATGCTGCCGTCATGAATCTGCTTCGAGCCCACCTCGCCAAATGGCTGCTGCTGATGCCGCTGGGTCTTGTACTGGGCCCAAAGTCACCTCCGCTTCCATTAACAACAACAACAAAAACAGAAGTTGCTGGAAAAGCTCAGCAGGTCTGACAGCATCTGTGAAGGAGAAAACAGAGTTAACGTTTCGGGTCCAGTGACCCTTCCTCAGAACTCCGCCTCCATTAAACTGTGCTGGACGCAGATGCTGCTGGAAAGCCAAACTCAGCTCCGCGAGAGCAGCCATGAGTTGGCGCTAAGACTGCCTCGTCGATTCATAAACCGCCAGGAACCCAAACTTGCTTCTGATGCAGCTGCAGCTGCAGTTTCTGGTCCATGCTGCTGGGCCCACTTGAATCTGTACTAGGCTCGCTCGCTGCTGGTGCTGTCAACTGACTGAGCTCTTCAACAAGAAGGAATTAAAATAAAAGAGAAAAAGGATGAGAAAAGAGAGAGAGCATAAAGAAAAGAAACAAAAAGTAGACAGAGCGTATGAACTCCGGGCTCAGAAACGCTTCTCCACCGCCATCTTACCAGACATTTTACACTATTCACCTCATTTAGAATGCACCAGGCCACCAGAGCTCTGCTCTTGCATAATCCTACACTCACCAGTGGGGGAAGCACTCACCAGTACTGGGGTAAACCAGTACATGCAGTAGCTGTTAAAGTTAAATCACAGCTGTGCACCAATACAAATAATGCCAGCCTGATCTGAAGTAGCCATCCAGGTCATTGAGGTGTTCAAGGTCTGGAGAAACACGCATTAGTACCCTGGAGGGTTGACCGGGTGATCCTGGGAGCACTTTTGTCAGGTTGGGTCAGGTAGGCTGAGGCTGCATTTGGTTCCTTGCCCAGCTTGGTGCATCCTGGCACCACCCTGTTTCTTAGTGAGAAAGAGCACCGGGAGTGCTCGCAAGGTTCCCCTTCCCCCTGTCACCATGCCTTCAACCCCAAGGCTGCTGGATCTGACTCTCCATGACAGCTGCCAATCTGTCCATGGAGGAAGCCAGATCATCCTTTGTTGAGGGAGCTGGATACCCATTGCTTAGCTGCATTCCTGCAGACTCTGCGCAATGGAATCAATTGCTTCCCACACCTCTGTCTCAGCTCCTGTTCTTCCCTGTGCATGTCAATCAAGTTTCTAATTGCTCAAACCAGAGGGCCATCTCCGACCTGGGCCTGAGCAGGTGCCTGTTCTCTGGTAGGCCTCTGAGTGCCAGCAGCCTGGAGTGTTTCTTCCTCAGCCAACTGCACAGCTATCACAGTGAGGTGGTCACCAGATAGTAACCTTTCTAACCCTGATGTTCCCATTGATGTGTCAGTTTCTGGGCTGATGAGGGGTACAGGAAGCAGACTTACCAATGCTTCCTCTACATCTCCATTCTGTCACTCACAGAGGTTAAGGAGTTGGCTTCTTTGATCGCAGTAGAGGCGGTGGTCATGCTAGAGCTACCTGCAAGACAAAAAAAAAGGAGTCGTGGCCAGTGATTGGAAGAGATGTGTGACGAATGACACTGTCGGTGAGTCACTTGAGAAATTTCTAGTGGAATGAGGATAGGCACATACCCACAGGACATGGATGTTTCAGTAACCACACATGACCGGTCTTGGTCTTCTCCCACAAGGAACAGAACTTTGTCATACGAAGTGATGATTCTGGATAGGAGTGAAAGTAACAGGGTAGTTGTTATGGGGGACTTTAACTTTCCAAATATTGACTGGAAACGCTATAGTTCGAGTACTTTAGATGGGTCAGTTTTTGTCCAATGTGCGCAGGAGGGTTTCCTGACACAGTATGTAGATAGGCTAACAAGAGGCGAGGCCACATTGAATTTGGTACTGGGTAATGAACCAGGCCAGGTGTTAGATTTGGAGGGAGGTGAGCACTTTGGTGATAGTGACCACAATTCAGTTACATTTACTTTAGCAAAGGAAAGGAATAGGTAAATACCGCAGGGCTAGAGTTATAGCTAGGGGAAAGGCAATTATGAGGCGATTAGGCAAGACTTAGGAAGCATAGGATGGGGAAGGAAACTGCAGGGGCTGGGCACAATTGAAATGTGGAGCTTGTTCAAGAACAGCTACTGCGTGTCCTTGATAAGTATGTACCTGTCAGGCAGGGAGGAAGTGGTCGAGTGAGGGAACCGTGGTTTACTAAAGAAGTTGAATCTCTTGTCAAGAGGAAGAAGGAGGCTTATGTAAAGATGAGGCATGAAGGCTCAGGTAGGGCGCTTGAGAGTTACAAGTTAGCCAGGAAGGACCTAAAGAAAGAGCTAAGAAGAGCCAGGAGGGGCCATGAGAAGTCTTTGGCAGGTGGAATCAAGGAAAACCCTAAAGCTTTCTATAGGTATGTCAGGAATAAAAGAATGACTAGAGTAAGATTAGGGCCAGTCAAGGACAGTAGTGGGAAGTTGTGCGTGGAGTCCAAAGAGATAGGAGAGGCGCTAAATGAATATTTTTCGTCAGTATTCACAAAGGAAAAAGACAATGTTGTCAAGGAGAATACTGAGATACAGGCTATTAGACTAGACGGGATTGAGGTTCATAAGGAGGAGGTGTTAGCAATTCTGGAAAGTGTGAAAATAGATAAGTCCCCTGGGCCGGATAGGATTTATCCTAGGATTCTCTGGGAAGCTAGGCAGGAGATTGCAGAGCCTTTGGCTTTGATCTTTATGTCGTCATTGTCTACAGGAATAGTGCCAGAAGACTGGAGGATAGCAAATGTTGTCCCCTTGTTCAAGAAGGGGAGTAGAGGCAACCCTGGTAATTATAGACCAGTGAGCCTTACTTCGGTTGTGGGTAAAGTGTTGGAAAGGATTATAAGAGATAGGATTTATAATCATCCAGAAAGGAATAATTTGATTAGGGATAGTCAACACGGTTTTGTGAAGGGTAGGTCGTGCCTCACAAACCTTATTGAGTTCTTTGAGAAGGTGACCAAACAGATGGATGAGGGTAAAGCGGTTGATGTGGTGTATATGGATTTCAGTAAAGCGTTTAATAAAGTTCCCCACGGTAGGCTATTGCAGAAAATACGGAAGCATGGGATTGAGGGAGATTTAGTGGTTTGGATCAGAAATTGGCTAGCTGCAAGAAGACAGAGGGTGGTGGTTGTTGGGAAATGTTTATCCTGGAGTTCAGTTACTAGTGGTGTACCACAAGGATCTGTTTTGGGGCCACTGCTGTTTGTCATCTTTATAAATGACCTGGATGAGGGCGTAGAAGGATGGGTTAGTAAATTTGCGGATGACACTCAAGTCGGTGGAGTTGTGGATAGTGCGTAAGAATGTTGCCGGTTACAGAGGGACATAAATAAGCTGTAGAGCTAGGCTGAGAGGTGGCAAATGGAGTCTAATGCGGAAAAGTGTGAGGTGATTCACTTTGGAAGGAGTAACAGGAATACAGAGCACAGGGCTAATGGTAAGATTCTTGGTAGTGTGGACGAGCAGAAAGATCTCGGTGTCCTTGTGCATTGATCCCTGAAAGTTGCCACCCAGGTTGATAGGGTTGTTAAGAAGGCGTACGGTGTGTTAGGTTTTATTGGTAGAGGGATAGAGTTTCGGAGCCATGAGGTCATGTTGCAGCTGTACCAAACTCTGGTGCGGCCGCACTTGGAGTATTGCGTACAGTTCTGGTCGCCGCATTATAGGAAGGATGTGGAAGCATTGGAAAGGATGCAGAGGAGATTTACCAGGATGTTCCCTAGTATGGAGGGAAGGTCTTACGAGGATAGGCTGAGGGACTTGAGGCTGTTTTCGTTAGAGAAAAGAAGGTTAAGAGGTGACTTAATAGAGACATACAAGATGATCAGAGGATTAGATAGGGTGGACAGTGAGAGCCTTTTTCCTCAGATGGTGATGGCTAGCACGAGGGGGCATAGCTTTAAACTGAGGGGTGATAGATATAGGACAGATGTCAGAGGTAGGTTCTTTACTCAGAGAGTAGTAAGGGCGTGGAATGCCCTGCCTGCAACAGTAGTAGACTTGCCAACTTTAAGGGCATTTAAATGGTCTTCGGATAAACATATGGATGATAATGGAATAGTGTAGGTTAGATTCGCTTCAGATTGGTTTCCCAGGTTGGCGCAACATCGAGGGCCGAAGAGCCTGTACTGCACTGTTATGTTCTATGACCCACAGTCAGGCACCCCTCCACATGTCAGAGCTCCCTTTGCCCTGGCATAGACTGCCTTCTGTAATGAGAGGAAGGGAGGAATTGACTGAGATAAAAGTATGTGGCACAGCTGTTAGTCCTGGAACAGTTGGGCAAAACATGGTGAGGAGTCCAAATGACTATGTTAGCTGCACAGAGGGAACTGGGTGGTCTGGGATGTTGAGAGGGGGATGCGCGATGTGGAATTTGATGGAGCCGTGACAGCTGGCAAGGAAAGATGCTGCAAGCAATTACAAGAATGGCAGAGCACAAGTCTTGATGGCGGATGTGTGCAATACCAGAATTAGAATGAGGTGGTAGACAGAAAAACATGGCATTTACCTCGGCACAGTGGAGAAACCCTTCTTATGGCACTGCTGGCTGTTCCTCCAAACCACGGAGACAGCGCTGGCTCCGGTGGTGACTATGGATCAGGCTGCTCGACGATGAGGGCTCCTCTGCTGGTCCTCCAGGAACAGCACTCCAGTTCTTTGTCTCACCCCTCAACTAGGACCTCCAATTCCCTCTTGAACAATCGAGTTGCCATTTTCTTCTTCTCTTGAAGCATCCTTGATTGAGTAGGGCAGCTTTTGAATACAAGCATTTGTCCATTGGCACAGCCTCCAGGGATGTTGGTCTTTTGGTGGATATGAGTTAGTGAGTTATTCCAGTAACAGTGTTGGGTAAGACAGCGCTAGAATCTGATGTGATAGATTACTTGGGAGGGGCAGATATTTAATGAGGTGAGTTTGGTACAATATGGTGAGAAAACCTGCTATGGCTTGCAGCAAAAGTCCTCCAAAAAAAAAACCTGATGCAACTCGCACTTAGCCAAAATTTGGCCCTTAATTTCCAATCTCTTTGCTCCTTTGGGTAACTGTCCTTTGTTACCACTGTTAAAAGATTCCAAGCCAGCTGGAGAGATTGAAAACCCATATATGTTTTACTGTATTGGAAGTTTATTGACTTATGCAGTCTTGCCCCTCTCATTCCTCAGCTAGTGTAAGGTGCTCCACATTCATTTGAGCTCAGATATAGGCCATCACCTGTTCCTTTGTACACTTAAAGAAAGACATTAACAAAGTTAACAATGTGATTAAGCAGATCCATACTTAAGAAAAGTGGTAACTTCATGTAACTGTAGACTACCCCTACATTGCATAAACAACTACACTTTCAAAAAAATTATGATCTCTGTAGAGAACCAGAATTTTTAAAGAGATTCATTATTTCAATTGCTAGCTGAAAAAATGACACAAGATAAAACATTTTAAAATCTTTTCTGTACCATATGACTAACTAAAAACTATTAATTACCATTTTATACTTTTTGTAGGCAAGTAATACTTTAAACTGCAGGAAACTGACATTCTCTTTTATGTTTTTCATTCTTCAATGCATTCCAGCTTCCACTAGTTCTCGTATCCCTGTTTTGAGTGACCATTTCCTGTTTTTACCTGTGACAGTTTCCTGTTCCTTAAATCCACCACCAGCAATAAATTCTGTTGCATAATCCTTCTCCCTGATCATGTGAGGACAAATTTTCTGTAATCCTCAGATCACTACAGGGTCTCTTTGACTGGAAACTATCGTCCTCCCACACATGGTTGTAGCAGCTTGTAAAGCGAAGCAACCGTTTCTCACTTCTGACCACACAGAATCCTTGTCTGTCTGTAACAGTCCTCAATTTGTAGGGATGTCTGTAACCTGATCTCACAACAGACTTTCTTTAACATGTTATAACAACGTGTAGAGCTGGATGAACGCAGGAGGCCAAGCAGCATCAGAGGAGCAGGAAAGCTGACATTTCGGGTCTAGGCCCTTCTTCAGAAATGGGGGAGGGGAAGCGGATAGAAGATGGATAAAGGAGAAGATAGGTGGAGAGCAGACAGACAGGTCAAACAGGCAGGGTTGGAGCCAGTAGAGGTGAGTGTAGGTGGGGAGTTAGGGATGGGATAGGTCAGCCCAGGGAGGATGGACAGGTCAAGGAGGCGGGATGAGGCCAGTAGTTCGGAGATGGGGATAGGCAGGCAGACAGGTTAGGGAGGAGGGGAAGAGCTAGGCTGGTATTGGGGTGTGGTCGGGGGAGAGGAGATTTTGAAGCTTGTGAAGTCCACATTGATACCATTGGGCTGCAGGGTTCCCAAGCGAAATCTGAGATGCTGTTCCTGCAACCTTCTGGTGGCATCGCTGTGGCACTGCAGGAGGCCCAGGATGGACATGTCATCCAAGGAGTGGGGGGGGGGGGGGGTTGAAATGGTTCGCGACTGCGAGGTGCAGTTGTTTGTTGCGAAACGAGCGTAGGTGTTCCACAAAGCGGTCCCCAAGCCTCCGCTTGGTTTCCCCGAAGTAGAGGAGGCCACAACGGGAACAGCAGATACGGTATACCACATCAAACAGATGTTCACCTGCACATCTGCTAATGTGGTATACTGTATCCGCTGTTCCCGATGTGGCCTCCTCTACATCGGGGAAGCCAAGCGGAGGCTTGGGGACCGCTTTGTGGAACACCTACGCTCGTTTCGCAACAAACAACTGCACCTCGCAGTTGTGAACCATTTCAACTCCCCCCTCACTCCTTGGACGACATGTCCATCCTGGGTCTCCTGCAGTGCCACAACAATGCCACCAGAAGGTGGCAGGAACAGCATCTCATATTTTGCTTGGTAACCCTGCAGCCCAATGGTATCAATGTGGACTTCACAAGCTTCAAAATCTCCCCTCCCCTGACCACATCCCAAAACCAGCCTAGCTCGTCCCCTCCTCCCTAACCTGTCCTCCCACCTATCCCCTCCTCCCACCTCAAGCCCCACCCCCATCTCCTACCTGCTAGCCTCATCCCACCTCCTTGACCTGTCCGTCCTCACTGGACCAACCTATCCCCTCCCTAACTCCCCACCTACACTCACCTCTACTGGCTCCAACCCTGCCTCTTTGACCTATCTTCTCCTTTATCCATCTTCTATCCGCCTCCCCCTCTCTCCCTATTTATTTCAGAATCCCCTTCCCTTCCCCCATTTCTGCAGAAGGGTCTAGACCCGAAATGTCAGCTTTCCTGCTCCTCTGATGCTGCTTAGCCTGCTGTGTTCATCCAGCTCTACACTCTGTTTTGTCAGATTCTCCAGCATCAGCAGTTCCTTCTATCTCTGTAACAACTTCTTTAACATGTTCCCCCGGTAACATGAAGTATATTAGCATTGTATTAGATAGAAACACTAATTAATTATTTTTGATGGTAACTTTCTTTCACCTTAAAAATTTGGACAGTTGACAACACAACTGTTTACATCCCAAAGCCTATGCACACTTTTTGGGACATTGGAATACAGAGTTTAGCCACTAGTCACATGAGCCCCCTAGATTTTAACTCTGAATTTAAAAATACAGTCCCAAAATATCACTATTTTATAGACATCATAACATTGACAAAAACAATTCTTTGGCTGCAGCAAAATTCTGAAGAAATATAAGGTACTATATATGTAAGTTTTTCTATCACAATATACTCTAACTTAGAGCAGTGAACATACTTAAAATGTATTTAGTTATTGGGAAAGTAGTTTGGATGTCCCACATTGTGAAATATTTCATGTAAATACAAGTGCTGTCAATTTTTTTCTACATCAGTAAACTGTTTTTATAGTTTTTTCTTCTATGGCAATAAACTGCCATTAATTCTTTTCAACCACATATATACTGTTGTTCGAAAAGGACATGGTCCCTTTGTATAAATGAAAATGAAACAGAATGTCTGCATCTGATATGTGGAATCAAACTTGGTAAACAGTCAAAGAATCACTTACTGAAAGGAACTAATGTGCTCAAAAGAAATAATACAAAGAATTGATGGCCAAAGCTAATAAGTTAAGCTAAAACAAATGTTCGCACATACAAATTTCATCTGTACTGAAAACATAAAATTCCCAAATAAGAACATCAAACGGGATTCTATCAACACCACCTCTTTAAAAATAGCCAGATGTAATCTCTATAAAGGCATTATACATTGCCTCAGAAACTTAAATGTCATGTTTGGACTTTTGGCAAGCTTCTCAATTCATTTCTCACATCATCATCTAAATTTTTTTCATAAAATAGGTATGCCAGAAACTGTCCTTTCTCTCCACTACATAATTTAAAACATTCCTACTACCTTCCTTGTCTGTGAAATGAAGCCAAAACTTTTGGGATTCAGCATAAACTCAGGAACAGGAGATGGCTGTTCTAACACTTGCACCTATTTCATCATTCTATTAGATCATAGTTTATCCACACCTCAATTCCAATTATCCACCTTTGTTCTACATTCCTGATACATAGGAGACTAGAAGTTGAAGTGTTTTCTGTCTTGCACTCATTAGAATTAGGATACAAGAAGCAGACTTGATCAAAGGGACCCCATTTCATATAGCATAGGATAGGAAGAGCGTGCTGATTGGTTGGGTCATCATTGGCATGGAGATATAGCAAGAACAGTTCCTAGCAAATCTTAATTTTTTGACCAGGCAGGAAGACTCTGATCGTTTAAAGTGTTGCCATGGAAATGTGGCAGATATTAGTTATTCCCATGACAACTTTTTTTGTTGTAATAAGGTGCAATGTACGTGCAAGTTGCTCTTGTCTACACAAAACAGGTCCTTTGTATTTATACAGATAACAAAATGTAGAGCTGGATGAACACAGCAGGCCAAGCAGCATCAGAGGAAAGCTAATGTTTCGGGTCTGGATCCTTCTTCTGAAATTTGTATTTATATATGTGCTTCAAGTATGCATAAATGAATCATGCATCGAGCCTGACTGATGATATTAAATTGGTTTCCAGTGTAATTATTAGCACAGTATGAATTATTTAATTAATACTTTCCCATAGCATATTCACGTTTAATAGTTGATATACTTCCCCAAAGCTTTCAAATGCAGGTTGAGCAGAATGGAAGGATGTGGAAGACTTCTCTATTCTCTTGTGGGACATGGACATTGCTGGCTGGCCACCATTTTTTGCAGATCCTTACTGGCCTTTGAGAGGCAGTGATGAGCTGCCTTTTTGAATCGCTGCAGTTCATGTGCTGCAAGTAGACCTATAGTTTAAGAACTCTCTCTTTTAAGACAGAGATGAGGAGATTTTTCTCTTGGAGGGCTAAGTTTGTGGAATTCTCTTTCCTAACGAGTAGTGTAGGATGTGCCATTGAATTTATTCAAGGCTGTTTTAAACAGATTTTTGATAGACAAATGGGTCAAGGTCTATCAGGAATGCAGTCAAGTTAGCAGAGTAATGAACATGATCAGATCAACCATGATCTTAATGAATGAGAGAGCAGGTTCAAAATGCCAAACGTCCTAATCCTGCTTACAAGTTTAATGTTCTGGGACCTGCCTCCTTGCTATTCCAGTGGTGGCCGTTATTGGTAGTAAATACATCTTTGCCAGAGCATAGAGAAGCTGGAGCAGATTTAATCTTACGACAGTATTTGTAATTATTTTTATATTAAAAATAATTTTCTTGGAGTGATACTTGTGCCCAAAGGTGCAAAACGTTATGCAAGAATAGGTAAAACAGCGGGAAATGGATCTAATGATTCTCCGCAACTCAAACCCATGAGGTAGCCATCATTCCCAGAGCAGAATTAATGTGACTCATGACGTGAAAGAATATTGCACCACTGAAGTAAAAGCAAAACACAGTGGACACTGGAAATATGAAATAAAATCATAGTGTTGAAAATGCTCAGCACAACTGACAGCATTTGTAAAGACAGTAAAAGATTTAACATTGCAAGTCAGTCATACTCAACACTAGGTGTCAACTCTAATACTCACACCTCACAGTTGTTTCCAGACCTGCTGAGTATTTCCAGCATCTTCTAACTTTACAGCACCACATTGGTACTGGACGTGCCTTATCAAATGTCTTCCAATTCCAAACAGAAAGCTGGCCCCCTCTTGACGATATGGCTGTAAATATTCGGAATGTCATTCATATCAGGCCAATATAAAATAACCGCGCTATTTGAGTGACCTAAATTCGTGTACAAATGTGTGCTTTCTTCACACATGACAAAACAGAGTTTTGAATAAGTTAGCCCGAAAAAGTCGACTAAACGTGGGAAGACCAACATATTTTGCGAACGAAACTGAGATGGGCTTTTTCCCGCCCTGTGTGCCCACGTGCTCACTCTGCGCTTGCGCCGTGATTGTCGGCGACCTGAGGTGACGGTTGGAGAGTTGATGGAGGGTTGAGATTTGGCGCCATGAATGGGTCAGTTTTCATCATCTTTGCCGCTAGACATTTGTTTACACTGAGGAGATTTCTTTTCGTCAGTGTCTGGTTTAAAATTCGGGCTTCCTGTGACCCGGTCGAGGCCGGACGATGGCTTCGCTCTTTTGCCCTCAAAAGACGTAAATGATCCGATTCGTTGAGGTTTGCCCCTCAAATGACAAAACAAATACGCACTATCGGTTCGTTTTTGTATCTTAATGATCGTGATGAGAAAGAGTGTTCTCTCAGTATCGTGGCTAATGTTTACCTCAGTTTGCATCCAAAAATAGATAAACTGGTCAAGATCGCAATGATGTTTGTGGGAGCTTGTGTGGGCGCAAATTGTTCGCTATCTTCTACATTTCAGAGTTTCACAATTTAAAAGGACTTAATCATTATTTTTAATTCACTCGTGGGATGTGCGCATCGTTGGCTGGCCGGCATTTCTTGCCTGCCTCTAGCTGCCCTTGAGAAGGTGTTGGTGAGCTGCCTTGAATTGCTACAGTCCACGTGTTGTGCATTGACTCAGCAACACTGAAGGAATGGTGCTGCATTTCCAAGTCAGGATGGTGAGTGGCTTGGAGGGGAAATTGCAGGTGCTGATGTTTCTAAGTATCTGCTGCCCACGGCCTTCTAAATGGAAGTGGTCATGGGTTTGGAAGGTACTGTCCAAGCATCTTTAATGAATTTCTGCAATGCATCTTGTAGATAGTACACCAATGAGTGGTAGTGGTGCCAGTCAAGCCTGCTGCTTTGTCCTGGATGGTGTCAACCTGCTTGACTGTTGCTGCACCAATCCAGTTAAGTGGAGAGTATTCCATCAAACTCTTGACTTGAACTGTGTAGATGGAGGACAGTCTTTGGGGCATAAGGAGGTGAGTTACACACTGCAGTATTCCTAGCCTCTGACCTGCTGTTGTAGATACTATTCATATGGTGAATCTGGTTGAGTTTCTGATCAGTGGTTAACCCCTAGGATATTGGTAGTGAGGGATTCAGTGATGGTAATGTCAAAAGGTGTGGTTAGATTGTGTCTTTTAGTAATGGTCATTGCCTGGCATTTGTGTGATGCGAATGTTACTTGCCATTTGTTAGCCTGAACCTGGATATTGTTCAGATCTTGGGCATTTGAACAAGGACTGCTTCAGTTGTGAATGGTCCTGAACATTGTGCAGTCATCGGTGAACAACCCCACTTCTGACCTTATGATGGAGGGAAAATCATTGATGAAGGAGGTGTAGATGGTTGTGTCAAGAACACTATCTTGAGGAACTCTTTCAGAGATGTCCAGGAGTTGAGATGACTGATCTCCAGTAATCACAACCATCTTCCTATGTGTTGGGTATGACTCTAAACCAGCAGAGAGTTTTTCCCTCCCATTTGCTACCCCCTGGTTGAATGTGACATTGATGTCAAGGGTTATCACTCTGCCCTCGCCTCTTGAATTCAGCGCTTTTCTCCATGTTTGAACCAAGGCTGTAATGAAGTCAGGAGCTGAGTAGCCCTGGCAGAAGCCAAATAGGGTGTCACTGAACAAGTTATTGCTGAAGGGGCTCTGCTCGATAGCACTGCTGATGACACCTTTCATTACTTTGTTGAAAGTTGAGAGTAGGCTGATGGGACAGTACAACTTGTTCAGGGTAATAGCAATGACTGGAACACAAGTCTCCAGTTCGATTGCCAGAATGTTGTCACGGCCCACAGCCTTTGTAGTATCCAGTGCCTCAAACCATTCTTGATTTCATGTAGAGTACATTGAATTGGCTGAAGACTGACATCTGTGATACTAGGGACTATTGGAGGAGGCCGAGATGGATCATCCACTTGGCACTTCTGGCTGAAGATTGCTGTGAATGCTTCAGTCTTATCTTTTGCACTGATGTGTTGGACTTCTCCTTCATTGATGATTTGGATATTTGTGGAGTCTCCTCCTCCAGTGAGTTGTTTAATTGTCCATCACCATTCCTGACTGGATGCTGTAGGACTGCAGAATTGAGATCTGATCTGTTGGTTGTGAGATCATTTAGCTCTATCACTTCTTGCTATGCTGTTTGGCGCACGCATTGTCCTATTTGGTGCTTCACAAGGTTGACACCTCATTTTTAGGTATGCCTGGTGCTACTCCTGGCATGTCTTCCTGCGCACTCCGTTGAACCAGGTTTGATTCCATGGGTTGATGGTAATGGTTGAGTGGGAGATTTGGTGGGCTGTGAGGTTGTAGATTGTGCTGGAATACGATTCTGCTGCTGTTGATGGCCCACTGTGCCTCATTGATGCCCAGCAGTGAGTTGCTAGACCTGTTTGAAGTCTGTTTCATGTGGCATGATAATTGTGCCACACAGTATGATGGGGGGTATTATCACTGTGAAGGTGGAACTTTGTCTCCACAAAGACTGTGTGTTGGTCACTCTTGCTGGTGTTGTCATGGACAGATGCACCTGCAGCTGACACATTGGTGAGGATGAGGTCGGGTATGTTTTTCCCTCTTATTGGTTCACTCACCATCTGCTGCAGAACCAGTGTGGCAGCAGTGCCCTTAAGGACCTGACAAGCTAGATCAGTAGTGCTGGTGCCAAGCCACTCCTGGTGGTGGACATTGAAATCGCTCACGCAGAGTACATTTTATGCCCTTGCCACCCTCAATGCTTTCTCCAAGTGATATTTAACATGGAGCAGAACTGATTCCTCAACCAGTGGAGGATGGCACGTGGTGCTCAACAGGTGGTTTCCATGCCCATGTTTAACCTGAAGCCATGAGACTCCCTGAGGTTCTGGAGTCAATGTCAAGGACTCGCAAGGCAACTTTCTCCTGATGTAGGCCAGACTAGGTGAAGATGGCAGATTTCTTTCCTTGAAGGACATGAGTGAGATTCGGCTGTAAAGGACATTTGGATATCCTCTGGTTATTGAAAGGCACACATGTATAATATCTTTTTAAAATTATAACAAGCAAGCTTTAATTTTCTAATGAATAGCTTTCACTCTGGAGCTGACAGCAGATGTACTTTTACTGATTTCTCTTGGTAATCCTGCCTCATTTGCTCCTTTATAGCTGTGATAATGTTGCTCACGTTCTAAAATTCCATTTTAGTCCCACAGTGCATTGAACCAATTTGCCAACAAAATGCAAGTTTTTGTCAAAAATTGTTGGTCAACAATTCAGTTGACCAACGTTTCAGTGGTCCGCCCACAATTTCGACTTTAGCCTTAAGTACTTGTGAAAGAGTAGTAGTAACCATTGAGAGTAGAAGGAACAGTTTATGATAGTGAACACAATTTTTTGATCCTAGCTTGGTGTTTTACTGAGTTATTGGTGTACCCTGGAGGTCTTTCCGGCAGCTGTATTAAAACATTTGACATAGATTTGGGAACGGGTCATCTTCTGACCTCCTTAGATAAATGTTTGTGCTATTCAGATCTGTAAACAGAAAGACGATTTGAAAATTGGAAGTAATGAAAGGGGATCAATATTGATTTAAAACTAGTGCTATGCAAACTTAGATATTGTACAGGTCTGCAGTTGTATGCAGTGCAGTGGATATTTAATTAAACATTTTTCTGATCCGTGGATCTAGACAAGGTTAAAGATAAATTTACAAGAAATATATCTGTGTAACAAATAAGAATGGAGAGGATTCTGGAATTGTCAAAAGCACTGAACTTGATTGGGTAAATTTATGCAGAAAGCTGTTATGGTGATATGCCGGTCCAGCATTCAAAATTAAAGTTTGTAAATTGGACATGGCTAACATATTGTATATAATCTCAGCTTTTGCAGAATACACGTTGATTCAAGTACCCTTGTATACAAGTCGTATAATCTTTGAGCAAACAAATAAATGCAGCATTTTCTATGAGCTATCAACCTCTTTCGAGATTTCACTTGACTATAGAGTGAGTGTTTGTAATGGACTGTTCCTACATATTGCATTTATTATGTTGAACTATTTTGGAAAATATTTAGAAGAAAATATGAGGAAATACATTTGCAAGTCCAATGTAGACAAATATTTTAGCAAGGCCTTTGGTAAGGTCCCACATCGGACATTGATAAGGTTGGTTAAAAAAAAAGAGATCAGTAGTAACTTGGCAAGGTGGATCCAAAATTGGCATAATGATAGGAGACAGAGGATGATGGTAGATGGCTATTTGTGTGACTGGAAGCCAGTGTCCAGTGGCATACCAAAAGGGATCAGTGCTGGATCCCTTATTGTTTGTGACGAATATAAACCTGTATATGAGAATTTGTAGGGGATGATATGGAAATTTTTGGATGACATGAAAATTTTGCTGACAGTGAGCAAGAAGGTCTTGGGTTATAGGGAGATATGAACGGATTAATCAAATGGACAGAATAGTGGCAGATGGAATTTAACCCTGCTAAGCGTTTGGTGATGCATATTGGATGAAGTAACAGGGCATGGGAGTACTTGATGATGGCAGGATAGTAAGAAACTCAAAGGGATCTTAGGTGCTTGTCCAAAGCTTTCTGAAGGTGGCACGGAGGTTAAGAGGATAGTCAAGGCATGCGAAGCACGCCTTTATCAGTTGAGGCCTAGATTAGAAGAGTAGGGAGGTAATGTTGGATATGTACAGAACTTTGGTTAGGCCACAGCTGGAGTGCTGTGTGTAGTTCTGGTCATTGTGCCATGGAAAGAATGCAATCACACTGGAGAGGGTGCATACAAGTTTCACCAAGATGTTGCCTGGGCTGGAGCATCTTGACTACGAAGTCAAGGCTGGATGACATCAGTTTTTTTTAGAGCAGAGAAGGTGAGGAGGGAACCTGATAGAGATGCATAAATGGAGCATGGCCAGGATGGAGAAAAAGCAGCTGTCCCCCTTAGTTGAAGGGTCAGCAACAAGAGGGCACACATCAGCGGGTGATGGGAAGTCTGGAATGCATTGCCTGTGAGGGTCATTGAGTTGGGAAAAGTACCTGGATGAGCCTTTGAAATGATATAACATTTAAGGCTATAGGCTTAGTGCTAGAAAGTGAGACTAGTGTAGATTTAGAATATTTTTGGCAGTACAAACTCAGGCCTCTTACTGTCTGATTCTTTGATAACTTCTGTAATTTTAAGTAATTTGAAAATCACAAATAAACATTCTTGAATGGACGCAATCAGTATTCTTTCAGGGGCATTTCTAAGAAATGTAATCTTTTGATAAGAAATGCAATGGAACAGTAGTAAAAGGAATCATGCTGTACCCCCCTACCTACACTCACCTTTACTGGCTCCATCCCCGCCTCTTCGACTTGTCTGCCTCCTCTCCACCTATCCTCTCCTCTATCCATCCTCTATCCGCCTCCCCCTCTCTCCCTATTTATTTCAGAACCCTTTTCCCCTCCCCCATTTCTGATGAAGGGTTTAGGCCCGAAACATCAAGTTTTCCTGCGCCTATGATGCTGCTTGACCTGCTGTGTTCATCCAGCCTCACGCTTGTTATCTCGGATTCTCCATCATCCGCAGTACCTTTTATCTCTGATGCTGTTAAAGCATATTTGTTTTACTAAAGAATAACATAAGGACTAGGCACAACTACCTAATAATTTTATTTCTGATGGCCTTTTAACTTAATTCTGTCTATGTTCAGTATATACACTTCTTTTTCACTGCATTAACTTTTGAAGTCAAATAAATACTGGAATGCATTGATATTGTTTGATGAAGTGTAAGGTTGCTGTAATTAAAAGTTTGGTAGTGGATGTGGTTCTTAACTGTACATGCTTTACTGCATAAAACTACCTAAATAAAGTGTTTTTCATTATAAGTGGCACAGAAGATTCAAATGTTTAGTTGGAAATTCATAACCTGTGGATCTATTTATACTACTGTGTAGAATATAATGAGCCATACAAGGTGATTTCATTTTGAAGTTTAGGAAAGAGCAAAGATTAAAGGGAATGGAATGAGGTTGCATGCTGTATTATGTTGCTAACTTGATTGTTGCTGTTGAGTATTGGCTAGTGCATTCCCAGACAAGGATGTATTGAAGGTGTAACAAGGGCATGAAAGGAGAAAATACTTCAGCTGTCTGCCTTATGACATCATAAGAATTTTGACTGACATTACTTGCAAACTTTTCTCGTTCCCTTGCAGCATCCTTTGTTATGAGTCTTTTGTATTCAAGCTCCACGCGTAATTATAGTTATCGGATGGAGGTGGTCACTTAGTCCATCTTAATTTATTCATCTAACTGCATTCTACATTTTGTCCACGAATGCATCCAAATAGTTCTTGCGTTTTTCCACGTTTGTTGTCACAAATACTCTCGTTGGGATTTTGTCCTGTGTATTGCTTACTGGTTTTATGATGGATGACTTCTGCTGATGTCCCACAAGCGGTTTGACACATGGCAGTTGAAGAGTCAAGAGAAGCAATGCAGTTAGGAGCATGGGAATTCTTACTGAGGGTGTAGTGATTGTAAAGATATCAGCCAGCTGGACCTCATAAAATATGAGTTCCCAGATTGGGACTGTCAATCTGGTCCAGTCAGCGAGTCCTGGCTGCCATACAAAAAGGGTGAATCTGAGAAATGCTGATATTCTAGTACCTGACTCTGACTGAGGCAATACTAAAGTCAAGGACTGTTCATGTGTAAATAAAGGATGACGTGATGATGGGATGCTGGCCTCTGTGGAATTATTTCAATGGGGACGAGAATAAAGTGTGATACCGAAGAAACTTGCTTGCAGAAATCATCTTGAGTTATGGTGTGCATTTTTTTACATCATGCCTTTGTTCGGGAAGCTTGACTCATTCAACCCTGCTGTTGAGGACTGGGTTCAGTATGTGGAAAATGTGTTACTTTTTCCAGGCAATGACATCGTGGGAGGTGAGAAACAATGAGTAAGCTGCAGCTTTTTCTGTCACGAGGAGTCTAACTTTTCTAAAGGCACCAGCTACTCAAACGTTTCAAGAATTGATAGACATAGTTAACGAATGTTGTAACTCCAAGCCTCCTCTAATTCTGAGATGCTATCACTTTTATTTGGCAATCCGAGAACCAGGTGAATCTGTACTGAGATTTTTGCTTAGGTTTAAACGACTGGCGGAAGCCAGTGACTTTGGTTTAACCCTTAATGAGATGCTTAGAGACTGCCTGTATGTAGAATTAATGATGTAACAATGCAAAAACTCCTACTAGCTGCTGCCCATCTAGACTTCGCACATGCGCTACAACTGGCTTTATCTTTAGCAGCTGCAGGGTACTCCAATAGGTGTGGACACCCTGACCAGTCGATTGAGCTCTGGGAACACCACTTGAGTGCAGGCAATTGCATAGCCTCATTCTAGACATATACTGATTCAGAGGGGACTCTAGGTCTGCCCACAGCAAAACCACAAAATAAAGCCAAGCCTTGGCCAAATAGTTAAATGTTTCTTCAGGGTCTGGGCTGGCCAGCCATTGTATTTGACCCTATGAGAACCTGAGTCATCAAAAGCTTACTACTAAACCTAAATTGAGTAAGGTCACTCTTAGGCTGTTATCAAGAAGAGTACGTACCCTGGAAAGTTCATCTAAATCTGATTTAGAACAGTTAAATTGCTTAGCGACATCCAAATAGGATTCTCCAGCATCTGCAGTACCTTTTATCTCTAATCAAGATAAATGTCTGGTTAAATGGGCATTCGGTTCTAATGAAAGTCAATACAGGTGCAGCCATTTGTGATCGTGGAACCAGCCTTTAACACAGTTCGCTGTGTACTCCAATCCTTCAGCTTGCACATTACCTCAGCTAGACTGAAAAACTATGCTGGGGAATCTTTACAGATTAAGGGTACAACATCAGTTCTGGTCTCTTGTGAGAAGCAGCTGGTTCGGTTACCACTGATTGTAGTAAAAGGCTCAGGCATAAGCTTGATGGGCTGAAATTGGTTGAGAAAGATTCACCTAGATTGGCTCAACATATTTCAATTAGAAGATGGCCTTCAGAGTGAAGTCCTAATTAAATACCTGGAAGTCTTCCAGGAAGATCTAGGAACTATTAGGAGCCAAGGCCACCTTGCATGTTGACCTGGAAGTAATTCTACAATGCTGCAAGGCTTGCTGAGTGCCATTTGACGTATGTGAAAATGTAGAGGCAGAAATCAGAAGGCTGGAAAGTGAAGGAATCATCAGTTTGAGGAATGGACGGAATTGGTCGTACTGATTTTGAAGCCCAGTGAGTTGGTTCACCTTTGTAGGGATTTTAAACAAACGGTAAACTGGTTTTCACAGTTGGATAAATACCCAATCCCTTGGATAGAGGATATGTACGCAAAGCTGGCAGGGGGGCTGTCCTTCATGAAACTGAACATGAGCCACGTTAATTTGCAATTGTGTTCCGACCAGGATTCCCACAAGTATGCTATGATCAATGATGAGGTTGTGCAGAACATTGGTGAGGCCTCTTCTGGAATACTGTGTCTAGTTCTGGTCACCCAGTTTTAGGAAGGATATTACTAAGCTGGAAAGTGTTCAGAAGAGATTTACTAGAATGTTGCTGGGTATGGAAGGTTTGAGTTATAAAGAAAGGCTAGACAGGCTGGGACTTATTCACTGGACCATAGGAGGTTAAGAGGTGACCTTATAGAAGTTTATCAAAAAATGAGGTGTATGGATAGGGTTAATGGTAGTTGTCTTTTCCCTAGGATAGGGAATTTCAAGACTCAGGATCACATTTTTAAGGTGAGAGGAGACCGATTTTAAAAAGACATGAGAGGCAAATTTTTTTACATAGGATGGTTTGCACGTGGAATGACTTCCTGAGGAAGTGGTGAATGCAGGTACAATTGCAACGTTTAAAAGACATTTGGATAAGGACATGAATAGGAAAGGTTTGGAGGGATATGGGCCAGGAGTGGGCAGGCAAGATTAGTTTAGTTTGGCATTATGTTTGGCAGAGACTGGTTGGACCGAAGTTTCTGGTCCCATGCTGTATGATTCTCTGAGACTGTCATTTGGGATATCATCAGCATGTTCAGTTTTTCACTGGATTATGGAGAAAATTTTGCAGGGTCTATCTCAGGTTGCTATTTACCTAGATGACGTCCTAATAACTGGGAAATAATAAGGAACACTTAGTGAACTTGGAAAAACACCTTAGGACTATATCCAAGGCAGATGTATGCCTGAAAGGGACGAATGTGTGTTCAAGACCTCCCAAGTGACCTGCTTAGGCTTCAGAGTCAACAAGACTGGGTTATGCCTATTGGAAGATAAAGTGAGGGCGATCATAGTTGCCCTGGCTGCCATGTCTGTTGATGAGCTTAAGCCATTTCTTGGGGTGGTAAATTATTATGGAAAGTTCACAGACAACCTGGCATCCATCCTGGCACCTTTGCATCAACTCCTAAAAAGGGTCAACCTTGAAAATGTTGGCATAGACAAGTTCTAGATTTCAATGAAGTAAAGAAACAGCTATCATCCTCTAAACTTTTGGCACACTATGATTCCCAGAAAGATCTGGTATTGACATGCAGTGCATCCCTGTACAGTATTGAAATAGTATTAGCTCATAGATGGCCCAATGGCTGAATAGCTTATGCATCCAGGTCTTTGGCTAATGCAGAGTGTAAATGCACCCAGATAAGCAAAAGAAGGATTGGCAGTCATATTTAGAATCCGGAAGTTCCACCCATACCTTTATGGTGAAAAGTTGTGATAATAACGGACCACAAACCCTCTATTACGTCTGCTTCAAGAAGACAAGGTAGTGCGGCCATATCTTTGGGCTGTATTTAGCAGTCGGTCGAAATACTAAGTGCTTATGATTACAAGTTGGAACATCATCTGGGAGGCTGAGTC
Organism: Ginglymostoma cirratum; assembly: GCA_024137785.1. NCBI lineage: Eukaryota > Metazoa > Chordata > Chondrichthyes > Orectolobiformes > Ginglymostomatidae > Ginglymostoma > Ginglymostoma cirratum. The sequence continues at coordinate 13,993,537 of JAHRHZ010000084.1, forward strand.
GTGAATGTGAATGCATTGAGCCACTTCTCATTTGCAGGAACAACACCAGTGCTACCCCCAGTGGAAGAGTCTGTAATAATAAATTTTCTGGACATGCTCCCAGTTACAGCTGACAATATCAGACTTTGGACACAATGATCCAATCCTTTCAAAACTGAAACAGCTGGTATTGATGGGGAAAACCAAACGGCAGTCACAACAAGAATTGAAACGTTTTTGGATCCGGTGAGACCAGTTTGTGGTAGAGGACTGCATATTGCTTTGGGGAGTCAGAGTGATTGTTCCAAGCAACGGTTGCCATCAAGTACTGACTGAATTCCATCAGGACCATCTGGGGGTTTCCAAAATGAAGATCTTGGTGAGGAATTATGTCTGGTGGCCAGGCATAGGCGCGACATAGCCACACTGGTTAGACAGTGCTCAGAGTGTCAACAAGAACAAAAATTACCGCTGTAGGTCCCCCACGTTCCTGGGAATGACCAGATAAACATTGAACTCCGTTGCATGTTGATTATGCAGATTCATGAGTTCAATGTTCTTGGGAATTTTGGATGCCCACTCAAAAGTGGTTGGATGTGCATTGGGTCCATTGGTCAATGATGAGGACAACGATAGAAAAACTGCGCACATTTTTTTGCAATGCAGAGTCCTGGTAGTGTTGGCCACAGATAATTGGCCATTGTTTACCAACAGGGAATTTGATTATTTTTTAAAGTTGAACGGGATTTGGTATATGAGGACACCTGTACTACCCATCATCCAATGGCCTGGCAGAAACAGCAGTCCAAACTTTGAAGGCTGGCTTGAAAAAACAGCCCATAGCCCCACGACATTCCAAGCTGCCACGATCCTTATTTGATTATAGAACCACCCCACATGCGACTACAGGGATAGCAAGGGGAGAGTTGCTGGTGGGGAGAAGACTCTGCACCAGGTTAAGTCTGATCTTTTCAGACTTCTGCAGGGAGAGTGAGATGGCATCAGGAACTCCAATGCTGGACTCAAGACTCTGCCAAGCGAGAGAGACAGTTTGATACAGGGATGAAGCTTGGTGGAAGAATCACGGAAATGGCCCCGCATGGGTAAGAGGAGTGGTTGACGTGAGGTCAAGGCCAGTGACATATGAGGTTCAGGTAGGTGCAACGGCCCTGAACAAGCATGTGGACCCTATAAGAGCTGTGAATTCGCAAATGGTGCGAAGGCAAAATGTGTCCTGCCCCTTGAATCAGTTGGAAATACTGCCAGAACTGCTGCCAGAACTCATGGGTTCACCATCTCTGTCAAGTATTGTTCTCATGGAATTCGAAATGGACATGACGGAACTAGTTGCTTCGACATGTATGCTGCTAGAAAAAGAGAGTGAAATTTTACCAAGGCGCTCCTGGTACAAGAAGTGGGCTCCCACGCATTACATACTGCCTGTATCAGATGCTGAGTTGGAGGAACTTGACCCGCGCTAAAATGTCCTGTTAGGCTGGTGCTTTCTCTTGGAGATCCTATGTCCATGGACTCTGGGAGGGATGTAGTGATTGTAACAAGGCCAGCCAGGTGGACATAAGAGTATGAGTTCCCTGATTGGCACAGAATACGACTCCCAATCTGGGAGCCCTGGCTGACATATAAAAAGGATGTGTGTCAGAGATTCTGACACTCTAGTACCTTACCCTGAATGAGGCAGTATTAACTTCAAGGACTGTCCATGTGTAAATAAAGGATGACTTAGTGATGGGATGGAATGTGGAGTTATTTCAGTGGGAAGCCATAGTTTGTCACTGTCTCACTTTTACTGTTTTTTTCTTTCAATTGTTCTCATTGTTCTTTTTTCATTTCTTTGTTAGCAAGGCATACTACATTGGCTAGCATTGCAGCCTCACAGCGCCAGGGACCCGGGCTTGATTTCAGCCTTGGGTGACTGCCTGTGTTGAATTTGCACATTCTCCCCTTGTCTGCCTGGATTTCCTCTGGGTAAATTATTGAGGATGGAGATATTTGTGCAGTCTTCTCCAATAGAGGGGACAGAAGTCAAATTTGATCTGCTGGTTTTAGAATTGATAAGGTCTGTTTATCACTTCCTGCTTATCCATTTTCACACCCAACTACTCCTTATTTTAATAGCTTCACCAGGTGACACTATTTTAAGATATGCGTGGTATTATGGACCAGACCATACCTCTCCAAATATATTAAGAAAATAGCCAATGTCTTAATTTTTTCTTATTTTGGAGGTAAGTGTAAGATGTTGCGTTCCAGATGCAATTTGATTGGTCAAACTACTCGACTTTAAGCAAAACACGCTCATTTTTACACTGTAGTTAAAATGCGGACAAAATTTTTTTAAAAAATGGCTTAACCTTAACTCTATTGATCTGCTTAATGTATATTAACAACTACTAAATAACTGTTCCATATAGTAATGTTCCATAAATACATGCTCGGAAAGGCAAATTCAGTAAACAAGATTGTCTCTCATACAATTCTAGCAGCAAGAAGGGAACCCAAGTTTTGAGCTGTAACAGAGAGATGAATAATAGCTTACACCTCCAGCTTCAAGATCTCAGCAACTGCAGAAAGCTAAAACTCAAAATCCTAGTTCTGTGGGAGCTTGACCCCACCCATTCAGGCTGCTTCTATTGTTACATCCTTTTTAAAAAAAAAAAACAAGTTCTGTCAAGCTGTTTAATTTATTGACATTGAGCAGACCACTCGGTACCTCTATCTCAACCTTTCTCCATAAAAGAAAAGACAAAATACGCCTCTTAAAGCCAAAGTCTTGTCACTCCTCTCCTTTTTAAATAAAGAACAATCAATATATGAAATGGCTTCATTTTTAAAAACCTTTAGCCTTATGTTATTAGCTCACTATAATAGATATAGATTACATTGACACTAAGCATACAAATAATCATTACTACAGTCCATTTCATTCTGTTTTTTTTCCCACCACCGAACTCTTTTGTCTTCCTTCATCAACGTTGTGACAACACGTCAGCAATTAGGTTCTTCCTCCTGTCATGTGTATAATTTTCAAATTGAAAGGCTGCAAAAATAAGCTCCATCGAAACAGGCTGGAATTTTTGTCCATGAATTTCTCCAAAATCTTTAAGGGGTTATGATCAGTGTATTCAATTATCTGAGACAAATTACTAGCATTATAAATGTTGAAATGTTACAATGCCAACACCAAACTCAAGGTGTCCTTCTGAATTGTGGAATATTTCTGGAAAAATACCCCCATAGGTTGGTCTTTTTTCTCATTGTCTTCTTGCAAGAGTACTGGGCCAACACCCACATTGCTCTCATCGAAACCCACTTTGAATGGTTTTGTGTAATTTGGTGCGGCTAATGCCGGGGCACTGATTAACACAGCTTTCAGGCTGTCACATGCCTTCTGACAATTTTTCGTCCACTGATATTTTCTGCACTTTAACAAATCAGTCAGTGATGCAACTACACTGCTAAAATTCAGTATGAACTTCTGATTAAAAAAAAGTCGTTCCCAGGAATTGTAGTACTTTGCTGTCCATCAATGGTATGGGAAACTCCTCAGTAACCTTTGTTTTCACAACCAGTGGGGCCATTTGTCTGTGTCCAATAACATGGCCTAGAAACGTGACTTAGGCTTTTGTGAACTTGCTCATCACCAAATCCACCACCAAAATCAATCGAACAATTAGGATAGATTCTCCAAATGTTCCTTTCATCTGTGACTAAAAATCACCAGATTGTTGTTGTACATCACACAATTGGGCAATCTCAAATGACTTTATTGGTTAGTCTTTGAAATGTGGCTGGCGCATTATACATACCAAATGGCATGACATTAAACTGTTCAGTGTCACGAAAGCCGAAAGTTCTTTCGCTATTTCAGTTAAGTGTAACTGCTAGTATCCTCTGAGTAAGTCCAACTTTGAAATATAAGTTGCTTGTCCCAACATCTCAAATAGTCTTCCAAACGTGGAATAGGATATGAATCGGATTTTGTAACTGCATTGACTTTGCGGTAGTCTGTATGGAACCACTGGGTGCCACCTGGTTTTCACACAATTATTGTAGGTGAGCTCCATTTACTGTATCTCACTTTGATTATATTGTCTTTGAGTATGTATTCAGTTTCTTTTTGAACCTGTGTCAACTTGAGGGTTACGTCTATAAGGATGTTGTTTAATTGGAATAGCATTTCCTGTATCTGAATTATACATAAACAATTTAGTACTTCCCAGCTTATTCCCACAAATCTCCCATGTGATTGTAATAACTCTTTTCAGGTCATTTTGTTTTTCCTCTGGAAGGTAACTAATAATTTATCCTAATTTTTGAGAACTTTCTTATTGTTCTGTTTAATTTGAGGAATGCCCAACTCAGAATCATTTGAACTTGGATCTTCACTCTGTGTTGTAACTAGTAATACATTTTTCTTTTGATTTCCTTCCCAATCAAAATACCTTCTGAGCATATTCACACGAGATATGCTGTCAGATTTTTTCTATCTGGCGTTCTTAACAAATAATTCAAGTCACTCAATTTTCTTTCAATTTGATAAGACCCACTAAACCTTGCCTTTAAACGTTCATCTACCATTGCAATTAACGCTGACACTTTATCTCCACTAGCAAAATTGCTAATTTTTAACCTCTTGACTGCTTCCTGTTTCATCACCTGCTGTCTAGCTAACTCACTCTCTCTATTTATCTTTCCTTAAAAATTCTCACACAGTCCAAAAATGTGGTCTCTGAACTCTGACTCACCAATTTCTCATTAATTAATTTCAGTGCTCCTGTCATCTCATGCCCAAAAACTAATTCAAATGCACTGAATTTAATTGATTCATTGGGTGCATCCCTAATTGCAAAATGTACAAATGGAATTTCTTTATCCCAATCCTCTGGATAATCTTAACTATAAGCCCTCAGCATGGTCTTTAAAGTTTGATGTCACCATTCTAATGCTCCCTACAATTCTGGATGGTACACAGTGCATTTGAATTGTTTTATTCATAAGAATAAGTGTGTAAAATAAGAATGTGACCTTGACAGGCTTTTCAAAGAGGTTCTTCAAGAAACAATTGAGTCTGGAATACTTTGGCCTACAGTGCATATCTGTATATTTTACAGCCAGATAAGGAAAATAAAGAGCTATGGGAACCGGTAAAATGGCTGCAAAGGAAAAAATGATGGCCAGCAAAAAGGCCTTATATTATCAAGTGTGTAACACAAGGAGAAAAACCTCTAATCGCCTCAACACGATAACTGGATATACATTTACGGGCAGAAAATACCAAAATAAGTGAAAAGTTAGAACACAGAAAGAGAAACCCCCATTTCTTAAAGTGCATAAAATTAGGACATGATATCACTTAATGTGTTGGGCCCTGCCCCTTCTCAGATCAGCAAAGAGTTCGCCCACTTTGCTGGCAGCATTCTTTCTGTACACCTTCCACATTGGTAGGTTTTGGATATGTATGGGTCATCTAACCAGAGGCAAATTGGATTTTATTTTTGTGTTTTTAGACAAGTTTCAAGAGCCATGTCAGTATTGGTGTCACAGTAAGACACCAGGAGCCCTATAAACTGGTTATACCCAAGTTCCTATCATCAAATTTAAATTAATGGTTTTGCCTTTCAGAGATCACTCAAGCCATGTGGAGGACTTCGCATTAAAATCACCACATGTCTATAAGAGTAGACAAAAAGAAGCGGCTGAAAATGTTGAGTCAGTTGAGGTTGTCAGTGATAGCAAAAGAATATAAAAAATGAGGATTGAGCTGGTGGGTTGACTAATGTTTGGAGAAAGATTCCTCCATTTTGTTGACCCCTTTTCCACTAGGGTTTTTAATTTCGTGACAGATAAATGACAGCCAAATTAGAATCTAAGACACTACTTCCTGTTTATTAGTAACTCTTTTTAGTTCTTTGTAAGCATGCAATCAACATATTTTCTAACTGTTTGACTAGAGTTTAAGTACAACCCGTGTGTGGCAAACTGGTCAGGTTTATTCTGATGAGCCTATTCTTCACTGAGTTCTAAACTTAGGGTCTTCTCTTCACGATGATTGGTCTCAGGTTGATGCCCTTGATGTGCCTTCTTTTGTATGTTTTCTCCCAGGCCTCCAGACTACTTGCTGTCATGCACTCTTGGACAATACCCTCATAGTTCTGTACACATTTGTTCAGGAGTGGTGTAAAGAGAAATCAGTTTCTATTTTTAGCATCACGCTTTTTTTTGGTTAGCGGTCTAGCTTCACTTCCCCCTTTTACAGCAATGACTCAGTGTCTTTGTGGCGTCAGCACAAGTTCCCATCATGCTTGTTGAGCTTTAGTGGTTAGGGATGGGGCCAGAGTTATCCATAAGATCACAATTTGTACCCGAATCCTAGAATACAGCCAGGGATTATAATAACCAGAACAAGTATGGACACGCAAAGGAAATTTCTGTGGAAGCAATAAGTTTGAAAAAGGAAATATTAAAGGGACCCTGTTAGTTTGAACAGGAAACATTTTTGAGATGTGAAATTTCTGAAGAATTTTTGCAAGATACTTTTGGAAATGTGAGATGCTTAAGTGAACTTGCAAGGAACGTTGATGCCTGGAATCAAATAGGAATGTTTGATTTTTGTTTTATAAATATTTTACTGGACAGTAAAAGTTCTGTAGGGCTCATGAATGAGATAGAATGGGAATAATGATAGAAATAGTATGTATGTCTTATTTTTGAAAACTTTGAATCTGTCACTGTGTAATTTGATTAAATATATCAATATGGCATTAATATAGGTCATAGTGAAAGAAAATTGCAAATGAGAAGTGTATAGATGATAAAGTTTGGATTAGAACATTTAACATTTGCAAACAATTATAGGAACATCCACAAGTTGAATTGGTTTAGTGGAAAGAGAATTATAGAATCTTTTAAATTTGATTTGGAAGTCAAAGTATTTGTGCCAAAATGCCAGTGATTAAGTATTGGCAATGATTTCTATAAGAGAATGTTATTGAGTGAGGTAATGTGTATGTGGGGAAGACGATTACAGAGAAATTTAGATCAGGGATACATTTCGTGGGACGAGTGATTAAGGAAGTTTGTTAAGCGGCTGGGCATAAAACAGAAGTTTCGTGTCCCCTACCACCTGCAGAGGTCAGGCATGGTGGAGTAAATTAACAGAATGTTAATTGGTGCCTGGATTAACTCCATATGAGTCAATGACAAAAAGGGCATTGCTTGGTGATGTTGTAATAGCTAGTGAGGAGGTAGGAAGTGAAGAGTTAAAACACTTGTGAGAAAGTATGCCAGCAGCTGCTCTGACTGAGACAAGAGGTTGAGGATTAGCAGGTCATAAATAAGAGGTATGCAGTCACGTGAGGTTACAGATTTTGGTCGAATATAATTCTGCTGCGGTTTATGGCCCACCCTGCCTTGTGATGCACTGTTGTGAGTTGCAAGATCATCAGAACCTGATGGCATGTATCAAAGGCTCTTAAAGGAAGTAGTTATAGTGGATGCACAGGTAGTAATTTTTCAAGAATCTTTAGATACTGGCAAAGTTCCAGAGTGTTGGCAAACTGCCAATGTAGTATCTTTTATTTCATGTCTGTTATTGGAAGAATGTTAGTGCCTGTTATAAAGGTTGTAATAGCAGAGCATTTAAAAATGCATAATATAAACAAGATGAATCAGCATGGCTGTATGAAGGAGAAATCATGCCTGACAAATTTACTGAAATCCTTTACTGGAGTCAGTGAACGTGATATATTTGAATCTTCGAAAGGTATTTGATAAGGCAGTACCCATTAGGCCACTTAGTATGATAAGAGCCCATGTTATTGGAGACAGTATATTGTCAAGGATAATATACTTGGCTAACTAGTAGAAGACTGAAATTTGGTATAAAGTGGGTATTTTCGGGACGGCAACCTGTAACTAGAGGGATCAGAGCTGGAGCCACAATTATTTACAATATATATTAACATCTTCGATAATGAAAGTGAAGGCACTATAGGTAGGTTTGCAACTGAGGGTGACACAAATAGTCTGCAGAGGAATATTGTTAAGTGAATGAGCGTATGCTTGGCAAATGGAATATAATGTGAGAAAATATGGGGGTATGCACTTCAGGAAGGACAGAGTTGAATATTATTTCAATGGCGAAAGACTGCAGAAGACTACAGAACAGAGGGATTTTAGGAATCCTTATCTATGAATTGCAAAATACTGCCATCTAAGTTCAGCAGATAATTGGAAAGGCAAGTGGAAAGTTGGCCTTTACTTCAAAAGGAATGGAGCATAAAAGTAGGGTGGCTTAGCTAAAACTATACAAGGCATTACTCAGACCACAGCTGTGAGCAGTTTTGGACCCCTTATCTAATGTAAAATATACTGGCACTGGAGGCAGTCCAGTGAAATTTTACTAGTCTGATATCAGGTGTGGAGGGAACAAACACAGTGAATGCTGGAGAAACTCCGAACTCTATAGACTCATACTGGACTCAGAACTTTAACTCTGTTTCTCTGTTCATTGGTGCTGCCAGACGTGCTGAGTTTTTCCTGTGTTTGTTTAAGATTTCCAGCATCCGCGGTATTTTGCTTTTATCAGGGAAGGAGGGACTGTTTTATGAGGGGAGGTTGAGAATGTTGTGCTTATACTTGTTGCAATCCAGAAAAATGAAAGATGACCTGATTGAAATATGCAGTATTTTTACTGGACTTGATAGGGTAGATGCAGAACATTTGTTTTCCCTTTGTAGAAGAGTCTTGGACCAGAGGGCATAATCCCATAATAAGGGGTCACACATTTAAGATGGAGATGAGGAGGAATCCCTTATCGGAGGCTGCTGAATCTATGGAGTCCTGCGTTCGCTGCCAGTAAAAATCTGTTCCTGGTAACATTCTGGTGGAATTCACCCATTTTGGCCTGATGACATTGAGAAATGTGCCAACACCATTAACAGCTCATCAATAATCTAGAATTATCTTTTAAATAAAAACAAAGGCAGGTCCGGCAGCATCTGTGAAGTGGGGAACTGAGTTAACATTTTCAATTCTCTGGTTGAATTTTTCGAGGGAGTGACCAAGCTGGTCAGTGAGGGGAGTGTGGTTGATATAGGTTTCCAGGATTTTTGTAAGGCCTTCAACAAGGTCCTTTTTTTTTTTTGCTGCAAGGCTGTTTGCTGCAAAGCCAAGTCCTTCACCATGGATAAATGCTGTAGTCACCGAACAGCCAGAGAGTTGCGTAACATTCAGCGTGATCAGAAATGGCATGATAAGCAATACAAGAAAGCCCACTTAGGGACTGAACTAAAGGTCAACCCATTTGGTGGTGCCTCCCATGCCAAAGGAATAGTCTTGGAATAAATTGGTGTTGATGCTATGCAGCCCAGTTCTGCTGCCAGAAAAAGTGTTCGACGTCAACTTACTAAGAATGGCAAGAAGATCTTGGCTTTTGTTCCAAATGACGGCTGCTTGAATTTCGTTGTGGAAAATAAAGCATTTCTTGTTGCTAGTTTTGGTCATAACGGCCATAGTGTCAGTGATATTTCTGGTGTCCGTTTCAAGCTGGCGAAAGTAGCCAGTGTATCTCGGCTGACTCTCTACATACTATCTAATTGCATACCATAGGGGTCAGTGCTGAATCCCTTATTGCTTGTGATATATGATCTAGATGAGAATGTGGGTGTGTATGATGTGTAAGTATGTGAATGACACAAAGTTTGACTGGGTACTTGACCGTGAGATAAGAGGTTTTAGGTTAGAGGAGGTTGTAGACAGATTGATCAGTTGGGCAGATCAGTGGCAGATAGAATTTAATCCTGGTACGTGTGAGGCAATGCACACTGGAAGAAGTAACAAAACAAAGGAGTACTCCATGAAAGGCAGGACACTGGGAAGCTTATAGGCACAGGAGAATCTTTGGGTGCTTGTCTGTAGATCCCTGAATGTACCAGGGCAGGTAATAGGGTAGTTAAGAAGCTGTACATGACACTTGCCTTTATCAATCGCAGCATAGATTATAATGGCAGAAAGGATATGTTGGAGCTGTACTTTGTTTAGGCCATTTGGAGTGCTGTGTATAGTTATGGTCACAGCACTGTAGGTAGAATGTAATTGGAGAGGGTGCAGAGGAGATTTGCGATGATGTTGCATGAGATTGAGCATCCTGGCTACAAAGAGAGGCTGGATAAGCTTAAGTTGTTTTCTTTGGAGCAGAGAAAGTTGAGAAGACTTTATAGAGTGCATAAAATTATGAGGACATAGACAGAAAGCGGGCATTCTGCTTGGTTGAAAGGTCAGGTCAAGAACAAGGGGCTTAACTTTAGGGTGAAAGACGGGAGGTTCAGAGGGGATTTGAGGATAACCGTTTTCACACAGAGGGTGATGGGCGTCTGAAATGAACTGCCTAGGAGGATAGTTGAGGTGGGTTATCTCACAACCTTTAAAAAAATTCTTGCATAAGCATTTAAAGTGTCACAATATTCAAGGCTAAGGGCCTATTGCTGGAAAGTGGGCTTAGTGTAGATGTCGTGTCTTTTTAATGGTGTAGACTCAACAGGCCAAAGGGCCTCTTCTGTACTGTATGATTCTATGAAGTCTGTCAAAGCTGGGTTGTTATGTGTATTTAAGGCTGAGATAAACAGATTTTAAATCGCCATGTGAATCAAGGATTATTGGGAAAGGCAGGCAAAGTGGAGTTGTGGGTTATCAGATCAACCATAACCACATTGCATGACGAAGCATGCTGAATGGCCTACTTCTGCTCTTATATCTCATGGTCTTAGGTACTGAAAAAGTGAGTCAAATTTTCCCTCTTTTTTTTGGGCAAAGTGTCTTTTCAAATGAGATTCATGGCAGTCAGTCTGCCATGGCCCGTGTCAAATATTTTCATGGAATCTTCCACTCTTCTGCTTATTAATTATGCAGCTAGTCCTTTTGGCACCTGTCTTGTGGAGATATGCGGCAAGAGAGGTGCATGTGTTGCCTCTGGTGGGAACTTGTGAAGTTCATGCCTCTGGCGTCCTACTAAAATTCGAGCTGCACACCACCTCATTTGTTGCAAGGCAGACACAGCGCTCACACTGTGGTCCAGCATCATTATCTGAAAATAAGTGGTGCAGGAAGGTAAATTAGCTCCATGAATTTCCAACAGGCATTTGGAGTTGCTGTTGGATGGGGTGGTGGAAAGAGGAGTAGTGTTTTTTTTCTGCTGACCATCAAAGGAGGCCACACGTAGGCTTAGCTGGCCTTTACCAAAATAGGGCCTGTGTTAGTGCATGTTCTGGGTTATAGGATATGCCTAGCAGTGCAGAAAGAAACTAAGTAATCTTCTATGCTTTGCAAGGGTAAGTGCTACAATCTTCTCTCTGCTACCTTACAGTCACAGTCACTGCATGTACCTCTCACCAAGGCTCATGAGCTACAGCTTTCACTGTGGCTTGCAGCCTGTCCATTCAATGGCCCTCACCCATCTCATTCTTCCAAACTACTAATCTTCCTTGCCGTCTGCGCTGCCTGCTCTCTGGGGACACATCGCCATCTTTCCTACCGCTGTATCACCACTGACGGCACTCTCATTCACTTATCTCTTACCCAGAGTTCCTTTTGTCTGAATGCAGGAAAAAAAATCTCCCAACAAGCAGAGAGTGAAAACTGGTGGTGTGGTGCAGCCTTAAATCTCCTCATTGTGTATGAAGGGTAAATTCTTAATTTTGGCTGGAGTAGAGCGTGACCGCTCATGGAGACCACGATGGACAACCAACCTAGTGAGAGTTACACTGCTCTCACAGTAGCAGCAGTACTATCTCATTTTTAATTTGCGCAAGCTAAATCCTTTTTGAAGAACTACTTCCCTGTTTCCTCTTATGCAGGCGCTAGCAGCACCCAGTGAACCTCTGCCATAAAAAAAAAGCACTGCTGATCCTCAGCTACATTTCCATTTCTGAAGCTGTGCCTAGCAGATCTGGGTCATCTCGGACCAGTGTCCCTGGGGACAACCAACTGTGTATTCCAGGCCAACAGGGCCATCGTCCCCAGCAAGCTTCCACTATCCCAGCTCCAGGAGTCAAGACTGCACTTAGATGTAAATGGCAGGGTTGGGGGGAAGGAAGAAAATAACTTGCTGAATGAACATAGTAAAGATGACATAGATGACACATTGTTGTAAATAGCCTTGCTTTTTCTAAAATATATGTTCTCTTGCACTCATAAATGGAGCTGAGGATTATCAGATCAACGATGATCTCATTGACTGGTGGAGCAGATTTGATGGGCTGAATGGAGCTGGTGAATTCAGATCCATTTGAAAAATGAGCAGCTTCTTTGGGGATGCCAAGAATGAAAGAACCCGTAATGGTCAAGCATTGCTCATCTCTCTCAAGCAACTGATTCCTTGATTGCAGTTATCTTCAGGCACCATGGATCCTTGAGTTATGAAGTTCACTGCAGTCAGGGTGTTGCACTTTAATTTGGACAATGATGAGTCTATAAGCAATGTATGGAGATTATGGTAGTGCCAACCTTGCACAAATCATACACATTTACACTTAGGGACTGAGTGATGATTCCACACATCTCTGGAAGCAGACTTTCATTCTAGTTGATCAACTTTTCAAGGGTTCACGCTGCCTTTCAAGGCTGGGAGGTGTGCACAGGGAAATTGACATCTTATCATAGTGCATTAGTCTGCCAAGCGAAGCTGCACAAGGCACTGACTCACTTAGGTTAATTGCTGTTCTACAGGAAGTTCAAGCATTTCAGGGCAATTCAGCAATCTTTGCCAATTCTGAAATATTGAAGAGAAATGTTGAATGCTGACCGGTGATGGAAGTGTCAGTAGGTAGATCCTTGGGATTGTTCTAAACCTGCTGCCTGTCAAAGAGACTTCACTGAACAATACTTTGATATCATAGGTTGAATGAAGCCTTAAAAGCAATCTATTCTTGGAACCTTGCAATGTTAGTGCCCTATCTATCTGACTGCTTCTTTCTGCCTAATAATCAGCAGGACTGCAAAGTGTAGATACTTGAAAGTGGGGTCACCAGCAGATACCAAGCATATAAATATAAGGCTGTGAAGACAATACAAAGGTTCAAGGACTGCAGAAGTAGCCAAGTCAAACTGATCAGGGGCTACCTGTAACACAACCAACAGAAGGTTACACAATGCGGGGAAGTTTATACCTAGCTCATCCTGGTAGAGGAATTTGGATATGTTTTGTCTGGCTTCTTGCACTTAACAGCCTTAAGCTCTATCATGTTCCCTCGGGTCAATGTCCTAATCGCTTCTAGTCTTCATCCTCAGGATTGTTGTTGACTCCTCATTTCCTTTGCATTCAGGATGTCACTTTCCCCTCGTTTCGTTGGCTGTAGTTAGTGAAGGTAAAGAGTGCCATAATGGTGCGGCACATCCTTTGGGCTTTACTGACAGGCCCTGCTGGAGCATTCCATATGTTGAAACTTCATTTTGAGGAAGCCTGTGATTTGTTTCACTAAGGCCTTGGCTGAAGCATTGGCAACATTGTATTCATATTCTGTGTCATGTAAAGGTGTCATCAGTCATGTTTGGAGGAATAGTCCTTGTTTCTGAGCAATCATCCTAAAGGACAGGATCTTGAAACGATGCAGGAACCTGAGAATTCTCTAGTATGTATGCTGTAAATGAAATTTACACTGCCACACATGCACTTGAGATGGAATACCCCGAGGCCTTATTAACCAGGCCAACCTCAAGAGTGCTAACAAAATACCATCAACATGTTTGCTGTCCCACCAGGGGACCGAATATCCTTTACCATTGCTACAACCATCAAAGACGTCTACCGCTCCATACACTGCCCACCCTTTGAAAAATCATACCACGACGCTGTGTTCCTCTCCCCAATTTAGAAGCAGAAGTTGAAATGAGAGGACCTGGTATAGCATGCTGGTCTGAGGCAGCAGAAGAATTTCTGCGGGCCTGCTTGGAATCAGTGGATTGGTCCATATTCAGGAATTCAGCAGCCAACCAAGACGAGTGTGCCACCACCGTCACGGTCTTCATTAGCAAGTGTGTCGAGGACTGAATGCCAAAGAAGTCAATCTGTTTGTTTCCCAACTGGAAATCATGGATGAACTGGGAAATCCATTGTCTGCTGAAGGCCAAGCATGCGGTGTTCAAGTTAGATGATCCAGACCTTCACAGGAAATCCAGACACGACCTCTGCAACACCGTTAGAGATACCAAGAGACAATACAGGATGAAGTTAGAGACCCAAACTAACCACATGTTATGTTGGTCTACATGATATAATGGGCTACAAAATGAAGCAGAACAGAACAGCGGACAAAAATGCATCACTCTCTGATGTGCTCAATGCTTTTTACACTTGATTCTAACAGAAGGTCAGTGAAACAGTGGCACCTGGTCCAACAGCCTTGAACATACCTGTTTCCTCAGTCACGACTGCAGATATCTGATTGGCCTTCTTGAAAGTGAACCCACGAAAAGTGGCTGGACCAAATGGAGTCCCCAAACGTGCATTTAGATTCTGTGTGAACTAACTAGCTGGAGTATTCGCTCTCATCTTTAATCTCTCCTTGCTACAAATTGAAATCCCCACCTGCTTCAAGAAGACCACTATTAACCCAGTACCAGAGAAAACACATACAACGTGCCTCAATGACTACCGTCTGGTGGCTCTGACCTCCAAAATTGTGAAGTGCTTTAAGAGATTAGTCATAGCTCACATCAACTATAGCCTCCCAACCTGCCTTGAACCCTTGCAATTTGCCTACTGGAGCAAAAGGTCCCTGGTAGATGCCATTTCCTTAGCCCTACACTCATCCCTGGAACATCTGGACAATAAGGATACCTATGTCAGGCTTCTACTTATTGACTACAGCTCCTCCTTCAACACTATCATCCTAACCAAACTAATCTCCAAACTCTGAGACCTAGGTCCCTGCTCTGGCCCCTGCAACTGGATCCTCAACTTCCTGATCCACAGACTGCAATCAGTGAAGATAGACAACAGCACTTCCTCCAAGACAATCCTCAACAAAGTTGCCTTAAAAGGATGTGTCCTCAGCACCCTACTCTGCTCCCTGTAAACTCATGACTATGTGGCCAAATTTCGTCGAATCCTATCTTCAAGCATGCTGACAACACCACCATTGTGGGGCAGATACCAAACAGTGACGAGACAGAATGCTTGGTAAAGTAATGCCAAGGTAACAATCCCCCCCACTCGATGTCAGAGAAACTGAAAAACTGGCCATTGACTTTAGGAAGCAAGGAGGAGGACTAACCCCTATCTACATCAATGGGGCTGAGGTGGAAATGGGCAAGAGCGCCAAGTTCCTAGGAGTGACAATCACCAACAATCTGCCCTGGACCACCTACATTGATGTGATGATCAAGAAGACACAACAAGCCACTTATTCCTCAGGAGGCTAAGAAAATTAGACATGCCCGTAAGGACCCCTCCAACTTTTATACATGCACCACGGAAAGCATTCTGTTTGGATACATCGTGACTTGATACAGCAACTGCCCTGCCTATGACTGTAAGAAACTACAGAGATTTGTGAACACAGCCCAGGCCATCACTTAAGCCAACCCTCCATCCATTGACTCCATCTGCACTTCTCGTTGCTGTGGAAAGGCAACCAACATCATCAATGACCCCTCCCACCCCAGTTTTAATCTCTTCCAGCCTCTTCCATCAGCCAAAAGCTTAAACACACATGACACCAGGTTCAAGAATAGCTTTTCCTCCTGCTGTTATTAGACTTCTGAAAGGCCCTCTCAAATTTCAAATTTAATGTGGACCTTCTTTGCAGCCGTAACTTTGTATTCCTTGCTCTGTTCAATCACCCTATCATCCTAGTGTCTTTGTATGTTTATAATCTGCCTGTACTGTATGCAAAACAAAAGGTTTCACTGTAATTAGGTACCGGTGACAATAATAAATCAAATAAAATTGTTGTAGCTCCCAGGATATCTTGTGCACACCTCAAAAATCTGGCATCAGTGGTCGTAGATAAGATGAACATTGATGGGATGAAAGTCTTTACTGTTGACTAACTGTGGGTTGATGAACATTGCATTCTCATTACAGTGTGGATGCAGTGTATAGTACTCTGCACCTTGGGGAAGTCATCGAGATTGAAGAATCCCACTGACTGGACTGCTTGACTCTTATCACAGGGGAATGATATAAACTGACAAAATCTGAAAATAGCATCATTGGCATCCTGGATGTATTTGTGGGTCAAGCAGTGAGTGATGCTGTGCAGGACCCCAGTTGATAAATGAAATGAGACACTTGCATAAAAATTTAGCTGATGGCCTCAGATATTCCTCGTCTTGGGCCTGCTTTGGTTTTCTGAGAACTTTAGGACAGGGAGCTCCATTCATTCTCTTCTCCTTTTTTGGCGAATCTTCCCCTATTGCTTCTCCCTCTGAAAGCTGTGTGGTAGTTGCTGAGATTGATGTCATTGCTGGGTTTGCTGGTGACACTACCTAGTCTGTCCTTTTGCCTTGGTTCAAAAGCAAAAACAATGGCAAAGGAAGGCAGCAACTGTGTTGTCCATCTCCAAAGCATGAAACAATGATCTGTGGGGAATATCAGAAACAGAATTGCACATCAGAAATACACTGCTGAGCCCTCACATCAATCACTGTGAAATGTCATGTTATGCCCTAATGCTTTGTGGTGTGTCGCCTTCAGAAGGAGGATGATTTCATGCTTTGATATCCAGGTATATGTTGTAGAACTAAAGTGCTAATGCTGCTTTGGGGGTGTGAAAGTATGGCATTAATCAACCATGATAGTTCCCCCTCCCAAAAGAAAACTCTTGAACATCATAAACCATATCCTTCCATACTTGCAGTTCAACATGTGAATGTAGCAGCTCTCAAGCATTTGGCTTCCATTATGAAATGTGAAGCAGAAATAGCAAAGCCCGGGTGGGGCTTTCATTTTAGGGTCTGAATAAATTTGTTAAACTGACATGACATGGCAGTTAGTGTACATTATGTAATAGTCATGATTTCTCGAAGGTGTAATATTTAATTTTCAGCTTTCCACAAAAATTGACCTGCCAAAGTCTTGCAATTTAATGTCAGATGGATAACATTACTGAAACTGTAGATCAATGATTAATGCAATTGCGTGTAGCAGGAGCAGCAATTGAAGAATTATTCTCAGTCCGAAACAGAAAAACAGCAAATTACTCCATTTCCTCTGAATGCAGAGGCAGCCATTTTATTTGTTATTATACAATTGAGTTTGGAACAAAGAAAGCAAGATTTCAGCTTTGTGCTCTTGAGTGACTGTTGGCTCTGCCTGAGAAGCATGATCATGCCCTTCAACCCTTCTTGTTTCCTTTTCTTGGTTTCCATTGATTTTTTGAGCCTTCTTAGTTTCCATTTATTCCCTTTGCTTAACTATTAATGTTCCAAATTACCCCTAAGCCTACAGCTTTGTGAATTGCCTTTTCCTCATTGGTCATTCACTCTCCTCATGTTGAAGTCAGAACCTACAGCAACCCCCCCCCCCCTTATAATGTATGAAATCTCATCGTTCTGCCGTGAATTGCCCTCTTTCACTGTATTCAATCCTTCGGTTAACCAATCCATTGAACTCCATCTCCAGATTTTAACTTCCTGCTTTTCCTAGGACTGCATGGACTGCCCTGACCATTAGTGTCCAGATCCCCAGAATTGACTGTGACCCACCACTGGATGGATTTGACAAGAGGTCTATCTGAGAATGGCCTAACTTTCAGACTGATGTCTGTACCGTACCTGATAGATCTAGCTGTTATCCTCTACCAGGTGTCGCCACCCACAGGATTGAGCATAGCCCAATCCCCAGACTGCACAGACTTAGATTCTGGCCTCTGACAGAAACAAGTGCTTGAATGACTGGCAACCACTAAGCATTGAGCCTCTTAACTGGAATATGGAGATATCCCTGACTGGCTGTAGTCTGCCTCTATCCAGCAAAGCACTGCTCCCCTTTGAGTTTAAGACATGGCATTTGCTTGAAGCCCATGTAGTGTGTTTGCCACATATGCTGCTGGCACTTTCTGTAGGTGTGATGTTGACGCAGTATGGTGCTGTACAGCAACATATCTACTTCCTTGACTGTTCAGTGCTGTGAAATGTAACAAGCTGCCTGCCTCTCCCTCTGCGTTAAAAAGCATTACAAGCAACTGAGACTACCAACCTGCAAGTTAGGACTGAAGAGCCTATGCATTGCACTGCAACACAATGCAAGCCACAGAGCTTGGCAGCTTAAAGTAAGTGCAGAGTGAATGTGCACTAAGAAAGTAAGCTACAACCCATACGATGTATCATAAATAGAGGAATAAAATGTATGTGTGGCGCAAAGTGGCCTGACAGAAACATTCAAGTCTTAAATGTCCCTGACTTCCAAAATGAGGTCCTTAACGATTAAAGTGGTGTTTCTATGTTGGTGCAAAAGTAGGTATGATAATTGGGTGAGGTTGATAATTTAGTGATGTCTACTTGCTTTCACGAAGGGTGAAGAAGGATAAAGTGTGTAGGGAAATGACGATGAAAGTGGAATTGCCTGAAACAAGTGATGAGTTGCTGCGGCCAGGCAACTGCTCTGACTTTTATTTTGGGAATTTGTGCCATCTGGTTTCTCAGGGAAGGAATGAGACAAGTTCAGCTAATAATAAGATGCAAATACATGATAATCCCTGCTCATTAATGAGATTCAGCACTTACTATTTAAGCTCTAACGAAAAGTTTAGAAGTTCAGTCTTACTCTTGAGAATCTTATTTTACCTTTTCTACAGTACTTACACAACTTTCTTTCCATGCCATTTGAGGGAGTGGAAAATTCCACCCATTGTTTTTAATAGATTCGGACAGAGCTACTCCCATTAATTAAAATTTAAAGTTAAAAAGCAAAAGAATATGGATTCGGAAAATATGGAAAAAATAGCCTTGTACCAAATATCCTAAGCACTTTACAGCCAACTAAGTGCTCTTGAAGTGAATTCAATAATGAAGAAATTCAAATCTCTGAAAATAAAGATGATTTAAGCATTTACTGCAGGTTTCTGAAATCCTCAGATGTTTAGTAGAAAAAGACATCTGTCCCATAAACAGGGTAGTTGCACAAAAATTAATTGGCTACAACATGACTGACTAATAGAAGGATGCTATTTCTAAAATGCGAACTTGTGTTGGCTACTGTGCGATTGCGTCGATTTCAACCTGTCTCCTTCAACCTATGGACCAGGGTGCAATAGCAGCTTTTAAAGCTTATTATTTAAAATGCACATTTAAGAGGTTGATTACCAGCCAGTGAGGGGGATAAAGACAGTGTTGGAAGAGCTTTAACATGCAGAATGCGATTGACATTATTGTGGAGGCCTGGGGTGATGTCAGTAAGGACTGCTTGCATGCAGTTTGGTGGAAGCTTCTCCCCGATTTTTGTCAAGATTTTAAAACCTTTGATCATCAGAGGAGCTCCCAAGAATCAATGAACATTGTGTTGATCTTGCAAAGCAAGTTGGATTTGAAGAAATGGAGAGTGAGGATGTTGAAAAGCTGCTTGAGTCCCACTGTGAAGACCTCTCCACAACTGATCTACAACAACTTGTCACTGAAGGGGTAGTGGAAGCTGGAGATGGAGAAGATGAAGTCCAGGCTGCAGTACCATGAAAGCTTTCCACTTCTGTTTTGTCTTCTGTCCTGAGGGAAATTGACAAGCAGTTGCAGCTCTTAGAGGACAACAGTTACAATGCAGAATGCACCAGGGTACAGTTCGTGAAATAACATCTTATTTGGTGCCCTCTGAACAGCTTCTTCATGAAAGAAGCAAAAGAGCAAAGTAGCAAAAACTGGGCGTCTTTTTTCAGCCAACCTCCAAGAAACAGTCAGAAGACAATTAACCACAGCCATCCACTTCTGGATTAACTATTTTTCACCCTAACCCTGCAACCACAACTGCACCGAAAGGTGATGATGATGACCCTCAGCTCCTGCGTTCACAACAGAGCAACCTCAAAACCTCCTCCCCATTAACTCATCTTAACATTTTTTTTCAAGATAACGTGTTAAATTTACTTTTATTTCATTATCAGAGATGAATTAAACATTTATTCAAACTGCTATTCTTTGTGTCAGGCTTTGGAGTGATTTTGTTTTTTGTGGTCTCCCTCAACTCCGCTTTTCCCATTGGCTGTGATATTTCTAAAGCATGATTTTATATAACTCAAATGTTGTGCAGGAACACAACTACCGCTTTATAGCAGAATCCCTGTAGTTGGATGTAAAGCAGGGCTTACACTGATCCAGCTAATACAACCTGGATGTGCATGAACAGGTTTAAGCGAAGATGCATGTTAGCGCTTGTAAATAGATGGTATAGACAGCATTATGGCAAAGGGCTTTGGATGGTTGCTTCTGTTAGAAAGCAGCTGATAGTAATACAAATGCTATTTTTGAATTATTTTTGGTTTTAATTTGCAACTAACATATTATGACAATGTCTGAGGGTTATTCTTGGACACATGGAAGTTAACTTTATAATACTACTAACATAAGACCAAGGTAGTTGAAAAATAACTTTTTATAAATCCTGTGACTAGCAACCTTATTTCAAGTCAGTGCAACTGCGAGTTGTTCAGATAAAGTGTAAAATAAAAAGATAATTTTCAGAGATTTGAGAATTCTTTAAACAGACTAGGCAAAAAAGATCTAATGTTGGCAATTGCTAACAACACTACTTCCATTAGCTTTAACTTTGAGTTACCAATAAACAATACTTTAAAGAGTTAAATAGCTGAAGGATTTCTCCAATCATCAGCCAGTTTCCTCATCTCATGTGCTTTCACAGGCATATGTAAATTAGACCTGATGGGAAAACAAGGAAAGTCCAAGACTGGAAGAGTAAATATGATACCACAGCTCTGTTTGAAATTCTTCCTTGTCGTGTTCTTTTAAGTTGTGACCCTAAAGAAGCCGAAGACAAAGTGGACTGGAGAGTTACTGCACTTTTTTCTTACTGCTGTACTTCTAAATTTAGGACTGTTCCCGGGAAAGACAAATCAGGAGGTGGGATTTGTTCTTCTGCATTTTTGCCAGCACAGACTATTGTTACCTGCAGTTTTTTTGTGTGGTTTTCTCACTGTGATATTAACTGAGTTCATTGATTTCTGGTATTTCAGGAATGATTAGTTTCTAACAACCATTGATTAAATAGCTTGTGCCTTTATACAAGATTTCATGCTTCAGTTGCAGCCATTGCTGAGTTTTGTTTTTCACAATTAGTGCAGTGTGCTGCTTAAATATGTTGGGAAAAGCAGGCGTTGTTTTAACATAGGGTATTTCATTATAGAACCCTTTCAAATTGAATTTGATATGAAGTAGTGTGTAATTCTGCAAATTGTCTGTTTACGGATATTCTTTTCAGAGCCTGAAAACCATATCTTATACTTTCATAGTTTGATCCGAATTACTAATGTTTTACCTTTTTGTATTGTTAATCTATTCGGTGAGGTGAATACCAAAGTAAAATCATTTTTTGCTTCACTTATTAACTTAGAAGAATATGACTGCAACTGTTATGTTTTTGAATGTGAAATAGATTAAAGTATTTGCTTGGGGAGAGAGAGACAAAGTTGGAATAAAGGATAACAGCATGTCTTTGTGAAAATAAATTTTCTACATAGGTTAGAGTATTAATCCTGTCTTTTTGAAAAGCATCCACTGGGCTGTTGTAAGATTGTCATTAATGATTCTAGTAAGTTTTTGAGTCTTGCCCTGGTTACTCCTTTACCCAAAAAGAATGAAAGCAAAAGCTAAAGTCTTTACCGTTGCTTTGTTACAATTGGAAATGTATTTGTTGGACAACAGGTAATTAGGATTCTCAGCATGACGGAATTATTTAGAAGCCCAGGCAAAGGGCATTTTGAACTTCAAATAGATTGCTATTTACAGCCTTTAATTTTCCTTGGGGGAGCATTGTGTCCAAGGAGATGTGCAAAGTTTATCATTCAGGCATTACAATACACGCTAGAAGTAGTTGTAGGAGTTCTATAATTTTAAGCAATCTCCGTTGTGAAGTGGGGAATAATAATAAAAGAATTAAGTGTAAAATTTATAGAAACCTGGAAAATAGTAAAGCATATTGAACATTTCTACTTATTTGAGGCGATACTTTCATGGCATTCAGATGTAGGTTAAGACAGTGTTCAGGGAGAAAAAGCAGTTCATGTATGAATACTTGCTTATCAAATCTGCTTTCAGGCTGACTTATTTTTGAATTATGCATTCAGTCAGATGATGGATGAACTTTCAGAAAAAAAATTCAGATGTAAGTCATGGTGCTTGGTTGAGAAAAAATGTACGCACTTGATATAAAATGTTTCATCTAAGAATGGTCTGAAAGTGAAATGAATGTCTTATGTTCCTCTTCTGCCATGATTTGGGATCTAAACCTATTAATGTACAGCTTTGGTAAGGGAGAAAGCTTGTTAAATAACAATGGAGAGGAGGGGTGGGACTGGGGAAGGTAGGTGGGATAATGATAGGTGAGTGCAGGTAGGCAGTGGTGGGGATTAGTGAGGTGGGAGGAGCTAATAGGTGGGAGAGAAGATGGACAGGTCGTGTCAGGTCATGGAGGCGGGGATGAGAGGGAGGCTTGGACGTGGGATGAGGCTGGGGTTAGGGAGATTTTGAAACCAGTAAAGCTCACATTGAGACCATTGGGTAGTAGGCTCCCAAGGTGGAATATGAAGTGCTGCTCCTCCAGTTTCCAGGTGGCATCATTGTGACACCGGAGGTGGCACATGATGGACATGTTGTCCAGGGAGTGGGAGAGGGACTTGAAGTGGTTCGTGACTGGAAGGTCAAGCCTCCCTCTCATCCCCGCGTCGTTGACCTGACACAACCTGTCCCCTTCTCTCCCACCTGTTAGCTCCTCCTACCTCACTGACCAATTTCCACCACTGCCTTCCTACATTCACCTATCACCATCCCACCTGTCTTCCCCAGCCCCACACCTCCTCTCTATTTATTTCAGAGCTCCCTTCTCTCTCCCCCATTTCTGAAGAAGGGTCCTGACCCAAAATGTCAGCTTTCCTGCTCCTCTGATGCTGCTTAGCTTGCTGTGTTCCTCCAGTTCCATACTCTGTTATCTCTGACTCCAGCATTGGCAGTTCTTACTATCTTTAAATGACAAGTATATTTTATTTGATTTTAAACCATATACACCGTATAATGCTGCCAAATCAGCTGTATGTATTCCCACTGAATTTATTTACATTTGTTTTTGTTTTGACTCTAGTAGGAATAATTCATGAATCATTTCAAACCCGTCGAGGTCTACCTGTGCATTTGGCAGCTAATGTTTTTAGAACAAAGAACAAAGAAAACTTACAGCCCAGGAACAGGCCCTTCGGCCCTCCAAGCCTGTGCCGATCCAAATCCACTGTCTAAACCTATCGCCCAATTCTTAAGGATCTGTATCCCTCTGTTCCCCACCTACTCATGCATCTGTCCAGATGCACCTTAAATGAATCTACCGTGCCTGCCTCTACTACCTCTGCTGGCAACGCGTTCCAGGCACCTACCACCCTCTGTGTAAAGTACTTTCCGCGTGTATCCCCCTTAAACTTTTCTCCTCTCACCTTGAACGCGTGACCCCTCGTTATTGAATCCCTCATCCTGGGAAAAAGCTTATCTCTATCAACCCTGTCTATACCCGTCATGATTTTGAAGACCTCAATCAGGTCCCCCCTCAATCTCCTTTTTTCTAATGAAAACAATCCTAACCTACTCAACCTCTCTTCATAGCTAGCACCTTCCATACCAGGCAACATCCTCGTAAACCTTCTCTGTACCCTCTCCAAAGCTTCCACATCCTTTTGGTAATGTGGCGACCAGAACTGTACACAGTATTCTCAATGTGGCCGAACCAAAGTCTTGTACAATTTTAACATGACCTGCCAGCTCTTATACTCAATACCCCGTCCGATGAAGGCAAGCATACCATATGCCTTCTTGACCACTCTATCCACCTGTGCAGTCACCTTCAGGGTACAATGGACCTGAACTCCCAGATCTCTCTGCTCATCAACTTTTCCCAAGGCTCTTCCGTTTACAGTATAGTTTGCTCTAGAATTAGACCTCCCAAAATGCATCACCTCACACTTGCCCGGATTGAACTCCATCTGCCACTTCTCCGCCCAACTCTCCAGTCTATCTATATTCTCCTGTATTCTTTGACAATCCCCTATGCTTTCTGCTACTCCCCCAATCTTCGTGTCATCTGCAAACGTACTGATCAGATCACTTATGCCTTCTTCCAGCTCATTTATGTATATCACAAACAACAGTGGCCCCAGCACTGATCCCTGTGGGACACCACTGGTCACCTTTCTCCATTTCGAGAAACTTCCTTCAACTACTACTCTCTGTCTCCTGTTGCTCAACCAGTTCTTTATCCACCTAGCTAGAACACCCTGTACACCATGTGACTCCACTTTCTCCATTAGTTTACGATGGGGAACCTTATCAAACGCCTTACTAAAATCCATGTAGATGACATCTACAGCCCTTCCTTCATCTATCAACTTGGTCACTTCCTCAAAGAACTCTATTAAGTTAGTAAGGCATGATCTCCCCTGCACAAAACCATGTTGCCTATCACTGATAAGCCCATTCTTTTCCAAATATAAATAGATTCTATCCCTCAGTACCTTCTCCAGCAACTTTCCCACCACTGACGTCAGGCTTACTGGTCTGTAGTTACCTGGAATATCCCTATTACCCTTCTTGTACAGGGGGACAACATTAGCAACTCTCCAGTCCTCCGGCACTTCACCTGTGTTTTTGTTTTACTGTATTGGAAATTGATAGAACCTTTTATGATACCATTTATTGCATAGGAAATTTTCACAATGGTTCCTATTTGGGCACTTTAACTGGTAGAATGTAGAACTTTGGATATTGAATCGTTGAATCATAGAATCCCTACGGTGAGGATGCAGGCCATTCAGCCCATCAAGCCCACAGCGATCCTCCGAAGAGCATCCCACCCAGATCCACACCCTACACCATCCGTGTATTTCCCACCCTAGACACTATGGGCAATTTAGCATAGCCAGTCCACCCTAACCTGCACATCTTTGGACTGTGGGAGGGAACTGGAGCACCTGGAAGAAATCCACACAGACACGGGGAGAATGTGCAGACTCCACACAGACAGTCTCCCAAGGCTGGAGTCAAACTCGGATTGCTGGCGCTGTGAGGCAACAGTGAAGTCTGAACTCATTCAGATTACGTGTGCTTTACTAGTTTTTTCAGAAAAGTTTGCGCTTTAAATATATCCAGTAGTCATTAAAATTTGTCCAGTATGAATTTCATTAATAGACAAATTATCAAAAGTGTAGAACACATTTTTGTCTTTATTGTTTTCTTCCAGGCTACTAAGAACATAGATGCACTGATTTGTACCAGTATTTTGGATTCGGTCCTTTGCATGTTGGATGCATTTTGGCATTTCTGACACTGATCACTGTTTCTACCCATCTGACGTGTCCTTCTTCCTGTGTGTGTGTGTGTGTGTGTCTCTCTCTCTCTCTCTTCCCCCCCACCGCCTCTTCCCTCTCTCACCTTGCTCTCTTTCCCCCCACCATGTGCCATAATCAAATGCATGTGTTGAAATGATACTACAAGTACTACTGAAGGAATCTGAAAATGAATTTCAGGGGACTGAGGTTTTCTTTTCAAACCTGCCTAAAAGAGAATTAAGTGATTGGATGGACTAAGCACAGGAGAATGATGAACAAAGGGCACTTTGGTGTTGCTCTGACAAAATCTGGCATTGATCATCCTCTCGTAAGTTTGACTGAATGTCCATCTAATCCCAAAGGTGGAATCCTACTAATACATTGTGATAAATCCAGTAGCATTATCTTTTTTGTTTAGGTGTGTTCTTTCAATTTATTACTTGTGGTGTAGCCATTAAAGGCTTTAATAGCTTAGAATCTGTGATACTGGTAATAATCATAAATAGCTTTGAATGTTGAAGCCCAATTCTCAGTGAATATGGACAAATGCCAGAGAACTCTGGAACTTAGCTAGATGCACCACGTCAGGGTAAAATGTAAAGTTACCCATACTTACATCTACATTTAAAGGACGGTTATAGTCTGTTGTAAAAGTACTGTAGGAATGAAACTCGAAATAGGGTGTGAAACTTGAAACAGTTCAGAAAAGATTTACAAGGATTTTGCCAGGGTTGGAGCATTTGAGCAATAGGGAGATGCTGAATAGGCTGGTGCTATTTTCCCTGGAGCATTGGAGGCTGAATGGTGGCCTATAGTAGTTTATAAAATAGTCAAGGTCTTTCCCCAAGGGTAGGGGACTCCAACATTAGAGGGCATAGGTTTAAGGTGAGAAGGGAAAAAAATAAAAGGGACCTAAGGGGCAACATTTTTCACGCAGAGGGTGGTACATGCATGGAATGAGCTGCCAGAGGAGGTGGTGGAGGCTCGTACAGTGATAACATTTAAAAGGCATCTGGATGGGTGTATGAATAGAAAGCGTTTAGAGGGATATGGGCCAAATGCTGGCTAATGGAACTGGATTAATGTAGAGTATCTGGTCTGCATGGACGAGTTAGATGGAAGGGTCTGTTTCCATACTGTATGTCTCTATGATTCTATGACTTTACTTTCATTTGGAATTGTTACTTGTTGAATTATCTGAAAAATACATTTATGGTTTCTATGGTGCATAATTTGGTAGCCACATCTCTTGAGCCAGTGCATTTAGAATTCATGAAAAGTTGACAAACTAATTTAGAATATGATCCATTACACTTAAAACTAATACTTTCCTTACTATATTGAGATAGAGAGCGGGGTGGTTTGGTGATATGGGATAGCAAGTGGAAATATATTGGCTGCTTTTTTAACCTCATCCTCAAGTCCATGAGTGTTTAAGCAAATCATGGGTCCTATGCAGTCAGTGAGAAATCTAAATCAGTACAATTCATTGTCAAAGCTGAAGGTTTCTTGGTGTGTTTTGCTCAGCTCTGCATCAACAGTTCATGTTCAATTGAGCTATTTCCAGAAATGTAGTATTTCCCTGAGGTTAAAACAGCTACTTTGAATGAACTAAGGGAATATGTAAATGTTGAAATTTGCTGTGTGTACTGGACGTGAGGTAAATATACATCATGGGATGCAGAGTGACAAATTGTTAAATATTGGTTTGTTTATATTGGGCTGAATTTTAGTGAAAATGGCTGAGTCAGCTTCAAGGAGTTACATGGAAGGTTTCTCCCTGTGACCTCTAGTGAGTTTTCTCATGCAGTTGCCTGCAGCTTACTTTTATGTTGCCCCACTCATGTTATTATCACTTAGCAGTGCCAGACGTACTCTTCATTGCTGGGATCTTCCCAGATTCATAGCGCGATACTTAAAATGCACCTGTGCACCATGTCAAGCACGATCATGCCCCTGAGTGTAAATACTGCATAATCTGTTTTTGTGAAGAATTGCCTCAGAGATGGCTGATGGGGAAAGTTGGCATTCCAGTTCACCAACTGGGACCTGGAAGTTTTTGTGGGCAGGGTGGTAAACAGGGTGGTCTTTTCTTGGAATCAGCAGAGGAGACCACAGTACCAGACCCTGCCAGCCTGATCCGAAGTTACCACCCTGGACAATGCGGTTTCCATTGTTTAGGGCAATGCACAACAATTCAAAAAGAAAATTAATGACCACCTTCAGTCCTCCAGGATAAGTGCCAACATCTTCCTTCTGCAACCTTACACTCCCTGCTACTGCATTCCCACCCCTACCCCCAACATTGCTAACACTGCATGTTCTATGTGCTTCCTACTTACTCACTTGGGACACCTTACCATCTTTTCTCCACCTGCACCAGCACTAACAACTGTGCCATTTATTCTCATCTTTCAATTGCATCCTTTGGCTCAATCCAGGAGAAAAGATCCCACAATAAGGCAGATAGTGCCTACATATGTGGTAGGATGCCTGATATCCATTTCCTCACCTACAGTGAGGAAAGAAACTTTGCCTTCGTAGGAGAAAACTGTGACTGTACATGTGGTGATGCTGACACCTCCAGAGATGCCTGAACCTCCCACCTTCACCCTGCCTGCCTGAATTGCCAAGGATAACATGCTCCAGGGCACTTTATGTAGCCCCCAGTTCCTTCTCCACCATTAACAGTTTTGTTTCAGTCAATTAGGTTTTACATTCTGGAATTCTGTCTTTAAATTCTTTTCTATCACTGCCGGTGTCTCCTCCTCCTCTAAAACTGCTTAAAACCTACCTCTTTGACTATATTTCTGGCAATGCCCTAATTACCTCCTCTCCGTCATGGAGTTTTTTTTCTTAATACAGTCCTTCTGAAGTACCTTGGGAGATTTTAACAAATTTAAGGTGCAATATAAATGCAAATACAGTTTTATATTTGCAGAATCAGTTGAACCTATATTCTTCAGATCTTGCATAGAAAAGTTGCCACTGGTGGAAAAGTTTGACTTTCCAGAGGTAGAAGTGAATGAGGGAACTGGTAACACCAGTTCCGCTCTTAAACTACACCAGATAATTAAAGATTGACCTGTAATATAGTCCATAATTTAGCCACACCTTCCCTGAATTGAAGATGTAAGGAAAATATTGGGCTTTTGTAAAATGCAGATTAGACTACTACTGATATGTTTGTTTTGTACAGCAAAAAACAGCAAAGAAAGTATTAATGATGAAAAAACAGTGGAGAAAGAATGTACTTAAAACAGTTGTATCTATTGACCA
Organism: Ginglymostoma cirratum; assembly: GCA_024137785.1. Lineage (NCBI taxonomy): Eukaryota > Metazoa > Chordata > Chondrichthyes > Orectolobiformes > Ginglymostomatidae > Ginglymostoma > Ginglymostoma cirratum. The sequence goes on from JAHRHZ010000084.1 coordinate 14,022,339, forward strand.
GTTAAGTGTATATATTGTATATATTTCTGTTCTGCACTTGTTGAAATTATAAGGTTGCAATGGTTAATCAAAACCAAGTAACCAAGTTGTTAAACTGGAGATAACACATTTTGGAGCTGGAGGAACACAGCAAATCTTGCAGCATCAGAGGAGCAGGAAAGCTGACATTTCGGGTCGGGACCCTTCTTCAGAAATCCCGCACTGTGTTATCTCTGACTCCAGCATCGGCAATTCTTACTATCTCCAAGTTGTAAAAGTAGTTTTGTTGTACTATGGCTTGTTGAGGCAGGAGCCACGTGCATAGAAACTGCTGGATTCACATCTATCAGTTTGCCCACACTAGTTTCATGCATGTTCCATTATTTTAACATGGGATTATACAGTTAGTAACTGCCAGCCTTTGGGTGACATCAGATTGCATGAAATACCTTGTGTATGTTGAAATTTACATTTTTTTTCCTTCAACAAAGACCTTTTCTCCTGAAGAAAAAACAGATTGCAGATAATGTGAACGGTAAAATTTTATCTGAACACTTCAAACTATTGTCTTTGTAGCTTTTAAACTAGTGTGACTGATGTTGCTACACAACTCATGTATCAAAATGTTCAAAGATTATGATATTGTTGTATTACATTTCAGCACGTTTTACAAGATGCAAAATATACTGTGGTATTAGAGAAAATAGATTTTACAAGTTTGTAATTAATCATTTAAGAACTGCATTTTTTTAAAACAGAAACAGATCAGTTGTAATTTCAAACTACCAAGTTCTTCCCTCAGTTACTGTTCTCTTATATAAAAATGGAGTATTCACTGTGTGCATTTAGAATTTAGTAAAATAGCATAGATACTGGTCATCTGGCACACTCTTAGTGCACAGCCCCCTTTATGGAATGGGAAACCCTGTGCAAGATGGCGTTTTTCTCCAGCGTGATGAAGGCCTTGCCCTTTCTACCAACAAAAATCACAGCTGTTTAAATACAAGATACCCTGCTCAGAATGTTAATATTGCAGATAGACCTTTTAAAAGTGATCACCACAGTTAACACTGTATTTAGGTATGAGGTCAAATGTAAGATTAAATGTAATGAGGTCAGTCAGCTGGAGCTTAGAGAATATGAACAGTTCTTGATTGGGGCTGTTAATCTGGTCCAAACAGGGAGACCTGGCTACAAGAAAAGGATAAATGTCAGGGGTATTGGACACCTAAATGCCTGACTTGGTGAGAGGTAGTATGGTTGTCAAAGGCTATGCATTTGTAAATAAAGGGTGATTGGTAATGCAATGTTGGCCTTTGAAGAGTTATTTCAGTGGCAACAAGACTAAACCAAGATCCTGAAGAAACTCGCAGCAGTCATGTTGAAGTTAGGGGGTTAAGTGTTTTCTGACATCGTGCTCTTTATGGGAAATTTGACCTTGCTGTTCGGAACTGAGTCCATTATGTGGAAAGAATGTATTATATTTTTCCAGGCAGATGACATTGTGACAGATTAAAGTGACCAATCCCCTGATTGCCTGTGGAGCTGCAGCTTCTCCTGTGGTTTTTGACTAGGTCAAGATGACTGGCAGAAGCCTGTGAATTTGATTTAACCCTTAATAAGATACTTAGAGACCATCCAGTATGTGGAATGGTTGATGTGACTATGCAAAAACACCGACTGTTTGAAGCTGTACTAGACTTTAATCAAATGTAAAAAACTGGCTTTATCATTAGAAAGTGCGACAAGTGGAGCGCGAGTTGCAAGGTAATCCGATGGAAGTGGACACCTTCTCCAGTCTGCCTGAGGATGGGGATCATCACTTGAGCCCAGGCAACTGCATAGCCTCATTCAGGAAATACCCTGATACGAGTAACTCTAGGTTGGTTCACAGCCAAACCCAAAATCAGAGCTGAGTCTCGGCCTGTTACAATTTGTTGTTGATATGCGGATTGGGAACAACATTAGAGCCCTACTAGACTTAAATGGAGTAAGTTAATTTGTCAACTGGTGTCCAGGAGGGGCTGCATAACCTGGAAACTCCACGTGAATCTCGGTTGAATAGTTAAATTGCCTAGTGAAGTCCAAATCAGAAGCAATCAAGGTAGACATCTGGTGAAATGGTCATCCAGTTTAGGTGGAGGTTGATACAGGCACGGCCGTATCAATGATGGCAGAACCTGTTTTTAATAAAATTTACTGTGGACTCTGGGCTTAGGTTGAGAACCTATATGGGGGAGCTTTTGCAAGTTAAGGGTACAATCTTTGTTCTAGTGCCTTATGAAAGGCAGCTGGTTTGCTTACCAGTAATTGTAGTAGAAGGCTCAAGTCCAATATTAATTGGGCAAAATTGATTGCAAGTGATCTAGCAAGATTGGCTCAACATTTTCTGATTAGAAAATTGCTGCTGTTCCATGAAGTCCTAATTAAATACTGCACGTTTTCCAGGAAGGTCTAGGGCCTATCAGAGAAACCAAAGTGACCTTGCATGTTGACCAGGAAGCAATTCTGCAAGGCCAGTCCAGTGTCATTTGCCTTATGGGTAAAAGTAGAAGCTGAAGATTGGAAAGAATGATCAGACCAGTCCAATTCGCAGAATGGGCAGCACCGGTCGTACAAATTTTTGAAGCCCGATGGGTCAGTTCACCTTTATGGGGATTTTAAACAAACAGTAAACCATGTTTCACAGTTGGATAAATATGCAAAGCTGGCAGGAGCTTTGTCCTTCATGAAGCTTGGCAAAAGTCATGCCTACCTGCAATTGTGTTTAGACCAGGATTCTCAGAAGTATGCTACAATTAATATCCATAAGGGTTTGTTTCAATTTACAAGACTGCCATTTGGCATATCATCAGCTTGTTCAATTTTTCAGCAGATGATAGACAAAATTCTGCAAGGTCTGCCTCCAGGTTGCCATTTACCTAGGTGGCATCCTGATAACAGGAAAAACTAATAAGGAACACTTAGAACTTGGATATTGACCTAAGGTGTTTTTCCAAGGAAAATGTATGCTAGAGAAGGGAAAAAAGAAGTAACCTACTTGGGCTACAGGGTCAACAAGACTAGGTTACACCCATTGGAAGATAACGCGAAGGAGATCAAAGGTACCCTGGCCCTTGCGTCCATTTAGCTTAGGTTATTTCTGGGTCTGGTAAATTGGAATGGAAACCTCATTCTTAACCTAGCATTCATCCCGGAACCATTGCATCACCTCCTAAGAAAGGGTAAGCCTTTGAAACAGTCTCATAGATTAAGCCCTAGCTCTCGATGAAGTAAAGAAACAACTATCATCCTCTAATTAGTGTTGAAATACTATGATCCCAAGAAAGATCTGGTATTGACATGTGATGCTTTCCTGTATGGCATTGGGGTGGTATTAGCTCATAGGTGGCCTAATGGAGAGGAATGCGAAGAAGCTTATGTATCCAGGACTTTGGCTAATGCAGAGCACAAATATGTCCAAATAGAAAAGGAAGGAATGGCAGTCGTATTTGGAATCAGAAAGTTCTGCGTACTCCTTAATGGATGAAAATCCATGATAATCACGGAATACAAACCCTACTTGGTCTGCTTAAAGAGGATAAAGCAGTGCTGCACATATCTTTGGGCTGCATTACAGTGGGCTGTAATATTAAGTGCTTGTAATTACAGACACCATCTGGGTGGCTGAGTAGTGAATGTGGATGCATTGACCTATCTTCTATTAGTAGATATACCACCTGTGGTACCCCCAATGGAAGAATCTGTCATAACATTAAATTTTCTGGACATACTACCAGTCACGGGTTTCAGTATCAGACTTTGAACACAGAAAGGTCCAGTCCTTTCCAAACTGAAACAGTTGGTATTAATGGGGGAAACCATTGGACCCAGAGAAACAAGCTCATGGTAGAGGACAGCATATTGTTATGGACAGCGAGCGTGAATGTCCTGAGCAAAGGTTGCCATCGCTGGCTGAATTCTACCAGGGTTGTCCAGGGGATCTCCAAAATAAAGATGTTGGCAAGGAATTATGTCTGGTGACCAAGCTTAGACACAAACATAGCCGTGTTGATGGAACAGTGCCCAGAGTGTCATCTGAGGAGAAAAATTACTGCCAGTAGCTCACCCACATCTGTCGGAATGGTTGGATAAACCTTGGACTTGCTTCCATGTGGATTATGCAGATCCTTTCATGAATACAATGTTTTTAGTTATGGTAGACGCCACTGAAAGTGGTTAGGTGTGCATAGATTCCATTTGTCAAACACTGGAGCGATGATAGAAAAATTGCGCACATCTTTTGTGACACATGAATCCCAGAGGTATTGGTCATAGATAATAGGCTATTCATTACCAGGAAGGATATTAGTCACTACTTAAAGTCAAATGGGATTCAATATATTACCACTGTTCCATACCACTTATCATCCAATGGCTTGGTAGAAAGAGCTGTTCAAACTTTGAAGGCTGGAGTGAAGAAACAGCTTGTAGTGTCACTAGATACCGTGTTATCATGGTTCTTGTTTGATTATAGACCCACCCCACATACAACTACAGAGGCACGGCAGAGATGCTAATGGATAGAAGACTCTGTGCCAGGCTAAGTCTGATTTTCCTGGACTTGAGGGGGGGGGGAAAAGTACCACTAGGAACTCCAATACTGGACCCGAGACTGTGCCAAGCAAGAGGTACAGTTTGATACAGGGGACAAAGTGGAAAATGGTTCCTCGTAGATAATAGGCATGATTGACGTAAGATCAGGACCAGTGACTTATAAAGTTTGGGTAGGTGCAACTGTCCTGATTAAGCTTGTGGACTAGTTGAAGCCTGCAAATTTACAGACTCTGGGAGCAAAACTTGCCCAGCCCCTGTGAGCTTTTAGAAGTACCTCAAAGACTCATTGATTCATTCTCTCCATCAAATGTTGACGAGTCTTCTGAAGCAGAGATCAACATGAAGGAAGAAGCCGCCTTGACGCTTCTGCCTCTGGAAGAAGGGAGTGAAAGTCTACCATTATCACTCCAGACAAAAGAGGCCCGGTCCCATTCGTTACATGCCTCCTTTGTGGGATCCCGAGCTGGAGGAACCTGATCTGGTGTTAAAAAGCTCCAGGAAGCTCTCAAAGGACTCGGACTGTTCTGTGTCCGTGACTTGGAGAAAAATGGATGTAATGTTTGTAATGAGGTCAGCTAGCTGGACATCGTAGAATGTGAGTTCCCTGATTGGGGCTGTTAATCTGGTAGAATCTGGAAGACCTAGCTGACATAAAAGGGTGAATGTCAGGGATATTGATCCCCTGTTTGCCTAACTCAGTGAGAGGCAATGGTGTTGTCAAAGGCTAAGCATTTATAAGTAAAGGGGGATTGGTGATGGGATGCTGGTCTTTGAAGAGTTATATCGTTAACGTTCCAACTTTGTCCTTTTTTTCCCCCCTATCCCCATCAGCTTTTCCTTCTTTCCAACTTTTGGAAACTTCCATGTCCCTCAAAATAAGTGTCTTGGTTTGTGACTTGTTAATAGTAATTGGAGTATCATAGCTGTGTCTAATCCAGTCTGTGATTGTAGTGTGGATAATTGGAAAGTGTTCACGACGACAAAGTTTTTTTTAACCCCACCCCCACCTTCCTTCCTCACTCAAACCACTTATAGCTACAGATTATGACTTGACTATATAATTCAGCCTTCAACATACTGTTATAAGTCTTTAATATTAGAAACATATAATGTATTGAGCAAGATCTGTCCAGTACATCTGGACTTGGTTTGTAACAGGTGAAGAAATAAAAGCCACAAGGTAAAAAACAGATTGCGTGGGTATGGGTTGGGGGGATGGGGGCAGGAGGAGAGCAGCAATGCTCATTGCTGCCATAAAAAAGTTAATCCAGCACTGGCATTTATTTCTGTGATGATGAAATTTTAAAATAGTGATGTTAAATTTTGATGAAATGTTGGTTATAACACCTTCTGAGTACTATATAAAGTTCAAGTGCTGAATTTGTGTGTTTTCAGCAGAACACCATGTAAAATAGGTCATGTAGTTAGCCCAACACTTCCTAGCCACCACCAAGCTGATCTCCATTATGTTGTTGATGGAAGGTGTCAAAATTGGTAGCTTGCTCTAGGATTCTTCTTTGGTCTAAGACCCAGAGACTTTCTTTTCCAGTCCTCTCAACGCCGACTAATGAAACTGAGGCACTGCCACACTTGTGCAGCTGTTAGCCAATCAGATTGACTGGCTGCTCAGAAAGATAGTACTTCCTTTCACTAGTAGACAGGGGTTTTTCTACGTTACCTTTCTTTTTATACTCGAAATGCTGTAAAGTGAACAAAAATATGCCGAGCGGAATTTCCTAGAGAACACTGGGTTTAACTGACAAAGCCATGATAAGCCACATTGCATTAAAATATTGATGCCACTGGTTGTCAGACGTCAGACTTCTAGCTATTGGTTCTTCATTTTTATGGATCAAATTGAAATGCAAAATATGATCTTAAAACAGTGATCTGCAAATTTAGAGCAACATAAAATAATTTATTCACTTTACTGGATATAGGCCTTTGTTCTGGGACTAGGTTTTTTTTGTGGCTGTTTTCTTTTGAAAGCTGATAGCATTTTGAAGCTATTTCCATTGTTTTGAATCAGAAATGTGTACATGGTTATTGGAAATTGGAGAGACATCAGCTCTTGCCCCAATAGACTTTGTACATACATTTCTTGAATCCTATTCATTGAAGACGCTGAATATTTTCTTAGCTTCTGTTATTGCCATAGAAGCCATCTTAGATGCTATGCTCTGAAATGCTTCTGTTGTCTCTCAGGACCATGCATATCTTCCCAAACACTTCTTTAAGATGCTTAAGCGCAGCAGAAAGACACACTGAAAACAAAGAGCAAGAGAAATAAACAGCAGTTTGTCCATCTTGGGACTTAGCTGCTGTGAAGTAGAGTTGCTAATTTTGATTGGACATATTTTCAACCCTTCTACCCTGTTTCTGATATTTATCATCTAACACATCCATTCTTACAACTCCCTGCCTGCGTGGGCTAATTGGATTAGAAACAGTCTCTTCATTATCTAATGTATTCTCAGTCAAACTGTCTCTCTTCTTCCCCCCACCACCCCAACCTAGTTCCCCAATACCTTGACATTAAAGCTAAAATCTTCAAAAAACCTAAAAAGTGGACTTTTGTTTAAACAAAAAACAATGATTTCTTTCCCAGTTTGCTTGCAAATGTTCTGGAGATTAATCTTCAGTCCCTGAGAACTTGAATCAACCTCAGCACTATTCAATTTTAAGTCCAGTTTACAGTGCATGTAAGATGAGAGGCAATTTGAATCGACAAGTGTGGAGGTAACAGATGCATGGACGAGAGTGACAACAGCTGAGGCAACAACACAATTGCTATCTTTTACAAAGATATGTACCTTAATTTGCCAACTCTGAATGGATTTTAATCATGTGGCATTTAGTCACATGGTGTCATAGGGTCATAGAGATGTATAGCATGGAAACAGATCCTTTGGTCCAACTTGTTCATGCTGACCAGATATCATAAATTAGTCTAGTCCCGTTTGCCAACATTTGAACCCTTCCTATTCATATACCCATCCAGATGCCTTAAATATTATTGTACCAACCTCCACCACTTCCTCTGGCAGCTCATTCCACACACACACCAGCGTCTATGTGAAAAAGTTGCCTGTTAGGACTCTTGTAAATCTTTTCCTCTCTCACCTTAAACCTATGTCCTCTAGTTTTAGATTCCCCCACCCCAGGACAAAACCTTGTCCATTTACACTACCCATGACCCTCATGATGTTATAAATCTCTGTAAGGTCAGCCCTCAGCTTCTGATGCTCCAGGGAAAATAGCCCCAGCCTACTCAGCCTCTCGCTGTAGCTTAAACCCTCCAACTCTGGCAGCATCCTTTTAAATCTCTTCTGAACCCTTTCAAGTTTCACAACATCCATCCTGTAGCAAGGAGAACAAAATTGCATGCAGTATTCCAAAAGTGGCCTAACAATTTTCTTGCACAGCCGCAATATGACCTTCCAACTCCTGTAGTCAACCAGGTGAAAAAGCATGTGATGCTTAATCACAGGCCAATGTGCAAAGTGTGGTGGTAAGAGAAGTAGGCCTGCGTGTAGAATGAATCACAAAATATATTATAGAACTAAAAGTTGAACATTTTGGTTGGTTCACTGTTCGCGCTATAGGCACAAAAATAATTTTGAAATAGTGTACTGCAAAAGAGAAGTACTTTTGTGCGAATTGAAAACTGATGGAACCCCTGGTAATGATAGCAGTTGAGTTGTTTAGTTGATCACTTGTTGGGGAATTAGTGCTCTTTCGGTTTGAATGTTAAACCACTACTAATTATTGCATATCTGTTTGGAAAGCAGATTTTTTTTTTATATTTAGTATACTGAATATTGTCTTTTTTGTTTGTACTGGACTCGTGGAAATGTCAAGGTGATGAATCCTTGCTCTTTCTGTCCTGCTAATATACAGCATTGAGGCATTTATGAAAACTCTTCAAGTCATGTTTTGTAAAATACAATATGTTCTGTTGACAGAAATTTGCACATCATACGCAATTCAAATAAATGTCTCCAGTTTGATTTTAACTGAATAATGTAACAATGTATTAGAAGGTAAGTGTCGTACAATGTTATGTTCTACTTTAATCGTATTAGATTTGTAAATGTTTTCAAATTTAGATTTACAATAATGTAAAATCTACTAACTCTGTACACATATGTAAAAGTAAGTTGATTTCTAAATGCATCCTACTCCATTTTAGAGGCCTGATATATTGTTTAAGCTTATGTCCTTACTAATACATTTCATTGACAGTATTTCGTTTAAGATTTGCATTTTATTGAGTAGTAAAGGTAAAATCCATTTGAGAGATCAAACAGCCTTAGTTTCTATGAAAGTAGATAAGTGTTTTAAATTGTAAGAGGGAAGGGAACTCTTAAAATACAACATACAGAAGAAAATGCCAATATTTTGGCCATTTGATCAGAGCTGAAAAGCTGTAGAGATCTGCTAAAGGTTAAAGTGGAGGGCAGCAGAAAGAAAGGTGCACAATGTGTAGTTGGATGATGGACTTTACAGTGGTTTCAGATGAGCTACGGTGTATTTGTGAAGATAACAGAAGATGACAAACGAGACATAAATTGTCAGCAAATCTTTTACAGAAGTATTTAGAAGCAGTACAGGATAGTAGTTTGCCAGGGTTGAATTTTATCCATAGTTTAGCTCATCAGGATGAAATGAGTTGTTTCTTCAATATATTGACTTTTTGTATCAGTTGAAAGTTCAGTAAACTCTTTTCAAATTTTATGGTCATGAGGTTATTTACTTTGGCTTTCTACAAAGATCAGTGACTGGTCAGAAGATGAGAGTGATGAGAATGAGACTGGGAAAGTGACGGCCTAGTGGCAGTATCACTAGACTATTAAGCCAGGGACCCAGAGAATATACTAGGGACCTGGGTTTGAATCCTGGCATGGCAGATGGTGAATTTGAATTTAATAAAAGTATAGAAATAAAAATCTAATGATGACGATGAAACCATTGCTGATTGTTGGAAAAACTCATCTGATTCACTAATGTGCTTTAGGGAAGGAAGTTGCCATTTTTACTTGGCATGGCCTGTACCTAACTCCAGGCTGACAGTAATATTTGACTCTTAACTGCCCTCTGGACAAATAGGGCTGGACAATAAATGCTGGCCTAGCCAATAATGCCCACATTCTGTGAATGAATAAAATAAAGTCAAATAAGGAAATGATGGATAAATTGAACATATTTTGCATCTGTCTTTGTTGTCAAGGATAAAAATACTGCCTCAGAAATAATTCTGAAGAAAGAGGTGAATGGAGAAGAGGAACCTAAATCTGTTATTACCAGGGAAAGGTTTTCAGAGAAAATTATTGAAACTGGAAGCTGACGAGTCCTAAAGTTTTCATTGACTTAAAGCTTGGGTCTTAACAGAAGTAGTTACTGAGATAGTAGATGCATTAGTTTTAATTTTCCAAAATTCCCTAGATTATGGAAAGATCTCATCAGACTGGAAAATAGTAGTGACACCACTATTCAAGAATGGAGGGAGACAGAAAACAGGAAACTAAAGCCAGTTAATTTAACACCTGTAATAGGGAAATGCTGAAATATATTATTGTTCTAGCAGGGCATGTAGGAACTCACAATGCAATCAGGCAGGGTCAGCATGGTTTTGTGAAAGGTAAATCAGGTTTGACTAATTTACTCAAGTTCTTTTGAGGAAATAATAGACAGTGTAGTTAAAGGGGAACCCGTGGATGTGCTGTACTTAAATTTCCAGAAGTCATTTGAGAAACTGCCATGTCAAAACTTAATGTGCAAAGTGGTGTAAGGAGTAATGTTAGGATGGATAAAGGATTGGTTAGCTAATAGGAAATAGAGTCAGCACAAATAGGTAATTTTTGCGTTGGCAAAATGAGATGAATAGACCTCATCAGGGAACCAAATGTGTGGTTGCTAAATTTGCTGTCTTTCTGTCTATATGTGTGTCTCTTTTGTACCACAGTTTTGAATTAGTACAGATTCTTTCTGTGTGTTGGATGCATTTTGATGTCTCTGACAAATTGATCATCATTTCTACCAATTTGCTGTGTTCTTTCCCTCTCTATCTGTGTCTCTGTCTCTTTCTCTCTCAATCCCCCACCCTCATCTGTTTCTTTCTCTCACCACCCCCCCATCTGTCCCTGTCTCATTGGATCTCACTATGCCACTGTCTTACTGAGTATCTTTATTTCAAGCATGAGATATGACATAATGTGTCACATCAGTCTATTTTCAGCCATCAACAGACTTCTATGCATTATCATCAACAGTGCTTTCAAGCAGCACTGACACAGCAATAAACTGCTTGCTGTTGTTCACATTGGTTCCACTGAGCCTCTGACCACATTACGGCCATGGACCAGACATAGAAAATCTTAACTCCAGGAGGTGAGAATGATTGCCATCGTCATCAAGGCAGCATTTGTTTTGAGTCTGGCATCAAGAAGTACTCGGTTTGGACTGAAGGTTCTATTTCTGTGTTAAATGACTCTATAACCGTGCTGTATGACTCTCTCAAAGAATAGCTTATTAACAGAAGAAATTGAGAAAAATTGGAATAAACCAAACTATCTACATGTAATACAAATTCAAAGATTTTTAAATGCTCTATAAAAATATAATCCCACTAATTTCAAAACATTCCTTTATAAGAAGAGCAAAAAAGCTTACCCAAATGCACCATTTAGACCGTAAGACCATGAGGAGTAAAAGCAGGTCATTCAGCCAGACAGGTCTGCTCTGCCAATCAATGAGATTATGGCTGACCTGATAATCCTCAACTCTGCTTTCCTGCCTTTTTGCTATGCCTGTTGATTCCCTTACTGATTAAATATCCATCTGTCTCAACCTTGAATACCTTTAACAAATATGCTTGAATATAAGTAATGACCCAGCCTCAACAGCCTTCTGCAATAAAGAATTCCACAGATTTGCTCCTCTCTATGAGAAGAAATTCTTCCTCATCTCTGTCTTAAACATGTCTGTCTTAATGCCTTATTCTGAGATTACGCCCTGTGTCTGAGATACTCCCACAAAGGGAAGCAGTTTCTCTGCATCAACCCTGTTAAGTCCCTCAACAATCTTGTATGTTTTAAGGTTGCCACTCGTTCTTCTAAATTGAAGTGAGTACATGCTCAGCCTACTCAGCCACTTCTTATAAGGCAGACCTTCCATGTCTCGTTAACCTTTTGTGTATTCTCTCCATTGCCAGCATATCTTTATTAAATGGTGCCATACTATTTACTGCATTCCAGCTGTGGTTTGATGAGTGCCTTGTATAGTTTTGGAAAAGCCCCCCCCATTTTCTCCCTACTATCCTGTCTACTATCTTCAACACCATGGACTATTAAGTATTCTAATGTGTTTGTACCTTATCAAAATTTAGAAAATCCAAATAATTACATCGACTGGTTCCCTTACATCTATATTGTCTGTTACCTCCTCAAAGAATTCTGGTAAATTTGTCAGTCATATTTCCCCATCATGAAATCAGGCTAACTCGACTTGATCATATTATTTCTAAATGCTGTGCTGTTATATCATTTATAATAGACTTTTCTTGATAACAGACAGTAAGCTAACTAGTGCAAAGTTGCCTTTTTTGTCGTCTTCCTAAGTAAAGATGTTACACTGGCAGTTTTCCAATCTTTGGGATCACAAAAACAAGCTAAAATGAACACAAGTTGTGCACCAAACTAATTCACTATAAAGCCAGACCTCACATGTTATTAATAGAAATCACTATGGCTGCGGAAATACTTACAAGTTAATTATTAATCTCAGATACACAGTCCATGGGTTACTAAGTCAAAAACGAGAAACATAAACTTAGCATAAATAGTATTAAAATATATAAATCCCACTGTTTACATCCAAAATAGAAAGCAGTCTTCAACAAGAGAGAATTTACCATCTCCCTTTCACATTCACCAACATTACCCTTACTGTATTCTAATATTAGAAACATCCTGGGCTTACTGTTGACAAGGTCTAATGAACTCGTCAAATAAATAATCCAGGTTAGAAGAATATACATGTTAGGAGGAGGGGTACACCACCTAGCCTCTTGATACTCATCTGCCATTGATTAAGATCAAGGCTTTACTGATTACAGCTTCCTGCCCATCTCTGATAATATTGCACCTCATTGTTTACTAAGAATCTATTCACCTCTGCCTTTAAAAAAAAATTCAGACTCTGCTTCCACTGTCTTTTGAGGAAGGGAGTTCCAGGATCTCAATAACCTTGAGTGAAATTCTGCCTTAACTAGGGGTGAACCCTCACTCTAGATTCTTCCAAAAGAGAAAATATCCTTTTCACACCTACCCTGTCAAGGTTCCTCAGGTTTATATATGTTACAAACAAATCACCTTTTACTCCTCTAAACTCTAGTGGATACTTGCTTAATCTTTCAGTCTTTCCTCAGAAGAGAATGTGTCTATTCCTGCTTTTAGTCGAGTAAACCTTCTCTGAATGGCTTCAAATGGATTTATATCCTTCCTTAAATAAGGAGATTAATACCGTAAACAATACTCCAGATGTGGTCTGACCAAATCCTGTGTCATTGAGGCATAACCTCCCTATCTTTTGTAATCAGTTCTCCTTTCAATAAACAATAACAAGCAATCAGTGTTCCTAATTACTTACTGTACCTGCATACAAGCTTTTTCTTAATGATCATGCACTAGGACACCCAGATCTGTATGCATCTCAGAGCTTTTATAGTATCTCACCATTTAGATATTATGCTTATTTTTATCACGGTCAAAATGAACAATTTCCAATACTATATTCCAGTTGCTTCAATCTTTGCCCATTTACTTAACCTACCTGTATCCCTTTGTAGCTTCTTGATGACCCCTTCACAACGTACTTTCCTTCTTATCTCTGTGTTATTTACAAAAATTTGGTTTCTTCACTAAAAACAATGATCCCTATGGCATGCCAGTTGTTACGTCTTCCTACACAGAAAAAAAGAAATGCCTGATCTTATGTCTTGTTGGCTAGCTAGTCTTCAATCCAAGCAAATATGTTACCACACTATACTGAGTTTTTATTTTCTAAAGCAACGTTATCAAATGTCCCTGGAAGTATCCACAACTTGTTCAAAACCTGTAGTAAATTGGTTAAATACAATTGCCCTTTCACAAAATCATGTTGATTCTGCCTGATCACTTTGGATTTTTTTCTAAGTGCCCTGTTGTAATGTCTTTACAAAAGGCATGTCAGAGGCTAAGAATTCTGCACTGAGCAACTCACCTGCTATGTCCACAATGTCTACCATCTATAATGTACAAGTCAAGAGTGTGAGGATATTTTTCACTTACCATGATGAGTGCTACTCCAGCCGCACACAGGAAGCTTGACACAGTCCAGGAGGAAGTAGTTCGCTTGATTGGCACTAACTACCTTAAACACTCGCTTCATCCACCGTTGATGCCTGGTGGTAGTGGTATGTATTACATACAGGATGCATTGTAATTACTTACCAAGGCACCTTTGATAGCACTTTCAAAACCTGTGATACCTACTACATAGAAGGACAAGGGCAACAAATACATAGAAATATTGGCACCTGCAAGATCCTCTACATTTTGCCAACCATTTGAACTTGGAATGATAGGCATAATTTTTTTTCGATGTCACTGGATCATAATCCTGGAACTCCCTTCTTAACCGCACTATGGATCTACCCACACCCCCAACTGGATTTCACTGCTTCCAGAAGGCAGCTCACACCATCTTTTTCAAGGGCATTTGGAAATGAGCCAAAATATATTAATTTTGCTAATAGCCTTCACACACTTTGGTATAATTCATTGCTAGGTCATTTTATTTTTTCCTAAATGCTGTCTAAAATTTCTGCTTTGCTACTGAAAATGCATCCCCAGATATGAATATTATTGAATGAAAGTGCATGGTTTGGGATGTGCACTTTTCTACTTTGCATTTTCAGTGTGTGCCAGAAATGCTGAGGTTTTGTTATGGTTCACTTTGTATTAGTTGGTCACTTTATTGACCAGTATGGCCAAACAATTCTTTATAATTGTGAGAGACTGTTGTATTAAAGTACAAATATTCAAAAGTCAAAGAAATTTTCACATGGAGAATTACATTTTACATTTTAAATTATAAATTGATAATTTAAAAGTATTTATATATTGTACAGTGAAACGTCAACCATGTCGTTATGCTGTCTTCAATGTACAGTATACCTGGGAGAGAGAAAAATATGAGATGGTGATGAGTTTCTGAACTTTGGATGTTTCTAGTAATCCCTAATACATCACAGAATCAATTATTATACAGCAGAGCCCATTTGACCCATTCTGTCTGTGGCAGTGCTCCAAAGGAGCCTCTCACCTAGTGCCACTGTCCTGCTTTCTCTCTATAATGCTGCATATTGTTCCTTTTCAAAGATTTATTTAATTCCCTTTGATTGAACTTGCTGCTACCACCACACACTCAAACAGTACACTCCAGACCCTAACCACTTGCTGCATGAAAAGATTTTTCTTCAAATTTACTTCTGCTTCTTTCACTAGTAATGTAAAATCAGTCTCCCACTGCCTCCAGTTCTCAATCCTATCTCTCACAACTGAGAACACTTTTTCCGTTTACAAAAACAAAGTTGCTGGAAAAGCTCAGCAGGTCTGGCAGCATCTGTGAAGGAGAAAACAGAGTTAACGTTTCGGGTCTGGTGACCCTTCCTCAGAAGTAGTTCCTGATTTACAGCATCTGCAGTTCTTTTGGTTTTTACTTTCTCAGTTTACTTTGTCTGGATCTCTCAAAAGCTTAAATACTTCATCATGTCTCTCCTTTCAACATTTCCTTTTCTAAGGAGAACAGTCCCAGCATGTACAGTCTATCTTTTAGACGAAATTCCTCGTCCTTGGAACCACTTTCATGTACCACTTCTGCACTCCTCTCAAGTATGTTCACATTCTTCGTAAGGTACAGTGGCCTGAATTGAATGTGAAACTCCAACTGAGGTGAACCAGTGTCTTGTATCAGTTCAGCATATCCTCCTTGTTCTTGTACTCTGTGCCTCAATTAATAAAGCCCAAGGTGCAACTGTAATTAACTGTTATCTCAACCTGTCCTGATATCTTTACTGACTTACGAATAATGTTTACTACAGGTTTGGGTGCATCAGGATAGCAGAGGGAGATGAACAAACAGAAAAACCCAAATGTTGAATCATGGACTTTGTCACACAACAAGTGGTTGGGATCTGGAATGCACCGATAGAGTGGGTTAAGTCAAAGCGTTGAAGAGGGAATTCGATCGTTATTCAAAAATAATGAATATGCAGGGCTACAGGGGAAGGTGGGAGCTTGGCAGTAGGTGATTTGTTCCTTTGGAGATCCAGTACAGATATGATGGGCTGAAAGGCTTCCTGGTCTGTGTTATCAGTTGAGGGAACAGGTAGATAAAATGATTAAGAGAGCATAAGGAATACTTGCCTTTATTAGCTGAGCCATAGAGTTTAAGAGCAGAGGGGTTATGCTGGAATTGTATAAAATATTGGGTAGGCCGCAGCCAGAGTGTTATGTGCAATTCTGGAAACCACATTATAGGAGGAATGTGAAAACCAAAAGAATTGCGGATGCTGTAAATCAGGAACAAAAACAATGTTGCTGGAAAAGTTCAGCGGGTCTGGCAGCATCTGTGGAGGAGAAAACAGAGTTAACGTTTCAGGTCCGGTGACCCTTGATTGCACTGGAGAGGGCGCAGAGGAGATTTTCCAGGATTCTGCCAGGGCTGGTGAGTTTTAGCTATGAAGAGAAATTGGATAAGACAAGGTTGTTTTCCTTGGAGCAGAAGATACTGAGGAGGGAGGAGAGTCTGATTGCGATGTATGAAATTATGAGGGGCATACTCAGGATTAATGGGAAGAAACTTTTTTCCTTGGTGGAAGGATCGGTGGGGCATTGATGTGAGGCAAAAGACAGGAGGTTTGGAGGGGATGTGAGGAAATTGGTTTTCACCCAGATGGAGGTGGGAATCTAGAACTGTGCCTGCAAGGCTGTTGGAGGCAGGAACCCTCATAACATGTAAGAAGTATTTAGATGTACACTTGTGATGTCAAAGTACACAAAACTGAGCCACATGCTGGAAACTGGGATCAGAATAGTGTATCTGTGATGTAGATCTCTGTGACTATGAATCTAATTAGTTTTTCAAGCTTGAATAGTTCTGGATTGGGTCTCAAGCAGGTTACAGGTTGAATGAGGCTATGCAAAATGACGACTATGCAAAAGGAGAGTTCGACCGTAGCTACTTGATTCCTTTTCGTGTAGCTGCAATCTGATGATACTTGAACTATTCTCTTAGTAATCTAGTACACTTTTTTTTGTTTTACGTTACTTCTGCAGTGATCTAATATGGAAAGTATGCACTATCTTTTTCTGTGTTCATGATACTTTTGTTTTATCGCCTGTTTTAGGAAAACTGAATGAAAGGCTATGTTGTGTTCTGTGGAAAAAAGCAAAATATATATGTCTAGTTTAATACTTGGGTTTGCTGGTACTTACTTTTTGGCTGTTTTTTGCTCATTTTCTGCATTTCCGTTTGTCTCTTTCTACCATTTCTGAGACTGCTTTACAATTTTATGATGTTTCACTGCTGTATTGGTAGGGCTTGTTGATTGCCTGTTATTAGATTTATACTATACATGTCATTTCCAAATTAGAACAGATCTATACTGTATTTGTTGGTAGAGGTGCTGTATGTTTGTATAGTGTACCTTTAAATAAATGTTCCTGATAGTGTTCAAAGAATGGTTGCAGATCTGTTTTTCACTATCTGACTTTCTGGAATATAAATATGGTAATAAAGGATGATTGCCTAAAAGTGAAGATTGAAAATTAAGAAAAAGGTTCAAAATGAATTCAAAATGTTATTTTACAAAGTAGGAGCCCATGTTACAGGGGGTCAAATAATGACATGGCAGAAAGAATTGAGATAGTGGAATATTATTTAAACTGTGAAGGAATGCAGAATTCTGAGGTGTGGAGGAAAGTAGGCTTTGTAGTGCATGAGTCATAACTTATTATGCAATACAGCAAATGAACAAGAAGGTTGATGGAATGCTGCCTTTTACTGTGATAGGAATTAACATAAAAGTAAGGATGCTATGCTTTAGTTACGTAGGGCATTGGTGAGGTCATGCCTCAAATGTTGTGTACTGTTTTGGTTACCTTATTTGAGGAATGCTATAAATTCTTTGAAGGCACCTCAGAGGAAGTTTGTAAGATTAATAACTGCAGTGTGTGGGCTGTCTAATGGGGACAGGTGGGGCTTGATTCCACGGGCATTTAGACAAGCTAGATTTCAAAATGCTACAGACATTCGATGCTGTTGTCACTGCAATGGGTGGATTCAAGACAGAATGGAGATGAAAGAACCTTTAATAGATCTGCCCAGTATAGCCAAAAAATGGATGATTTCCAGGAATGCACAAGGAATATTTAATAAATGCTTCAGATGTGACATGAATATCATTATGTTGTAAACTGCCCAAAGTTTAAGACCGATTCCTCTAAATAATGCATGGCAAAGAGAATCTGAAGGAAGAATATGAAGATCATGATGAATCTGAACAATTTATGCTGGTCACAAGGAGTTTTAGTTCTGTGATGAATGTGATAGTTGCAGACTCCTTTGATAGATTTCTGGAGACAACTGACCGAAGTTCCTTCTAATTTTGTGTTCTTCTGCTTGGACCTTTGAGGTCCATTTGTGGTAGCAACTTCTGAAGTTGGATGTCAGTGTTGGGAGTGACGTCAGCATGTACGTGAACCCTCTGAGTGCCTGTCCAGCTTAGAGGGAATATTCCTGATGCGATAAAGCAGATGGAGGTAGCACAGGAAAGTGACGTTGAGGTAGACAATCAGCCATATCTTATTGAGTGGTGGAACAGGCTGAATGGCCCACTCCTAATCCTACATTCCTATGCCCCTTTAACTTAATTGTGCAGTATTACAGTGTTTCATAACTCATAACACATGAAGATCTTCAAGGTTGGAGCTCAAGAATTAGCATGGTTGCCAGTGAAGTGCAATCACGGACTTCTCACTAATGACTAAATCATTATCTAATTTCATATTCCTTTATAGCAATTTGGCAATAAAACGCAATTTTAGCCAAAAAATGCCATTTTTAACTTCCTTAAACGCTTTCATCAATGGTTATATAATATTGAAATATATGTAAATGTAAAGAAAAATTGGGGATTTGATTTTTTTCAAGGTATGACAAAATAGTTGGTGGCATGTAAGATGCAAAAGGTTGAGAACCGCTGCACTATTAGATAATGCCTCTGTTTCAATAGTGGGTTAGATTCGTTGATCTATTACCATTTTTACTGAGTATTGAGGATCAATATAAACTTAAGCAATATATAATATTTAAATAATTATATAAAATGTTACTTGCTTTAGATTTGGTAATGGCAAAACTTTGAAGTGACTTTAAAAAGTTGTAATGCCATTAAAATAGGTGGACAAAGCGAAACAAGTACTGTTGTAGCCTCCAGTGAGGGTGTGTACACTGCTGTGGAAACCTTATTTGAAAAGTGAAACTTAACATGGAGCATGATAAGGCAATTAGTTTTGGAAATATATTTGATCTGGAGTTTGCCTGGTGATGACATGATTGTCTCCCCTCAATAAAACCTTAGACTTCTTATTAGCATTTTAGACACAGGATGTTGCAGGGCTGGATTTAATTCAGGAGAACAAAGCTGGACAGGTCAGCATGGCACTGGGGGAACATGTGAACGGTAGTGACCACAAAACCATATAATTAACGTTTGTTATGGAAAAGGAGAAAAATGGCCTGCCAAAAGGTTTTGAATTGGCAGATTTTAGTAAAGTAAGGCAGAATCTGGCCAGAGTAGACTGGGACTAGCTACTTGAGGGTAAACCCATAGCAGAACAGTGGAAGTCATTTAGAAATAAATTGAGGGAGAATACAGGCTCTGCATGTTCCCTTTAAGGTAAAATGCAAGACCAACAAGCCCCATTGAGTCTTGGATATCGAGGAATATTCAGAACTGTTGTGATTGAAACAAAGTCAGCCAGGTGGACCTCATAGAATATGAGTTCCCTGAATGGGGCTATGAACCTGGTCCACACAGGGAGTCCTGGCTGACAGATATAAATGGGAGTGTCAGAAGTACTGTTCACTCTGAGACCTGGCTCAGAAGAAGCCAGACCAGTGTCAGGTACTAAATATAGAGTGATTTGGTGACAGGATACCAGCCTGTGTGGAGTTTTTTTCAGTGGCGACGAGAAAAATACACTCCTGAAGAAATTTGCTCACAACAATCATCCTTGAGTTGAGTTAAGCATTTCTGGCATCATGCCATTCTTTGGGAAGCTTGACTCATTTGATCCTGCCAGTATGTGGAAAGAATGTGTTATTTTTAACCAGACAAATGACACTGGAACAGATGAAAAGCAACGAGTAATTCTTCTGAAAGCTTGTGGACCCGCTGCTTTTTTTTGGTTAAGGGGCCTAACATTTTCTGAGGTGGAGTAGTTATTAAAATCTTTCAAGGGTTAACAGATGTGGTTCAGGAATATTATGACCTCAAACTTCCTCTAATTCAGAGACAGTATTGTTTTTTTGTCGGCAGTACAGGAACCAGGGGAATCTGTCAGGATTTTAGACGAGTTTGAGATGACTGGTAGAGGCATGTCATTTTGATTGAACCCTAAGTGAGATGCTGAGAGACAGTTTGCTGTGTGAGATTAATGATGTAACTGTGCAAAAGCACCTAATAGCTGAAGCCAACTGGACTTCAACAGGCACTACAACTGGCTTTGTCATTAGAAAATGCGGCAAGTGGAGCATATAAGTTAGAGGGTATGCCAATGGAAGTGGACAGCTTTGCCATGCCGACTGAGTTTTGGGGACACCACTTGAGCAAAGGCAATTGTATAAACTCACTCAGGACATATCCTGAACAGAGGAACTCTGGGTCAGACCACAGCAAAACCCCAAAACAAAGCCAGATGGTTAAAATTTTCTTCAGGATCCAGGCCACAAGCCATTGTATTTGATGCTGGTCTGCAGACTTGAGACGGCGAAAGACTCCTATTAGGCCTGAATTGAGTAACAGAACTTGTAGGCCAGTATCCAAGAGAGTGCACACCCTGGGAATATCTGGCTTGGAGCAGTTAAATTGCTTAGCAACTTCGAAATCGGAACCATTCAAAATAAACTTCTGGTTAAATGGTCAACCGGTTCTAAGCGGTGTGGCTGTATCAGTGATTGCAGATCCAATCTGTAACAGAATTTGCTGTGAACTCCAACCTTAAGTTTGTGTAAGACCTTGGCTCGACTGAGAGCCCATATCAGGGAATGTTTATAGATTAAGGGCAATACATTGGTTCCGTTCTTATATGAGAAGCAGCTGGTTCAGTTACCACTGATTGTAGTAAAAGGCTTGGGTCCAAGCCTGATGGGATGAAATTTGCTGAGAAACATTTACCTTGACTGGCTCAACAATTTTACGAATAGAAAACGGCTGCCTGAGTGTAAAATCTGTGTACCATTTTTAAAACATTTATTGGTAACCCAGTCATGTCAAAAACTAAAAGAACATTAAAGGAAGAGAACGGAGTATTCAATGAAGAATGGGAATTGCGGATTTACGTAGTTGCTGTGAAAGATAAAACGATGTGTTTGCCCTGTGACGCCATAATTGCAAGAGTGAAGAAATACAATGCACATCAGCATTATGCAACTCATAAGGACCACAAAATACGCTAAATTGGAAGGAGAACCCTGAAAGTCTGTACTGAAGAAAATGAAAGATCAAAAGCAGCAGCAGCAAGTATTTAAAACAATGTCAGGAGAAGGGCCTGACATCACTGAAGCAACTTATAAAGTAGTACTTGGAAGAAGAGGTAAGCCATTTAGTCATGTGGAAATCATATAGGATGTTTAGATTCAGATTAGGTTAATAAGTACAAACAGCTACCTCTTTCAAGAAGAACCATAACTGAGCGGCAACATGAATTAGCCCTCAATGTAACAGAACAGCTTCATGCGATATGCCATAGTGAACACATTTATTATGCAATTGCCTTGGATGAATTCACTGACATTACTGACACAGCGCAAGTGTTTTTTTTATTTGTATTTATAACTGTGGATTTTCATTGCTACAAGGAGTCACTGGTTTTGGGTACCCTTACGGTGAGGATACGTGGAATTGACATCTTCACTATCTTCAAAGAAAAATGCAGTGAAGCGAAATTGAATTTCTGTAATTTAGTAATTGTATGCACAGATGGTGCACCTTGCATGAGAGGAAATGTGAAGGATTTGTTGTGTTACTACAGAAAGATTTGCCAGATCCAGATACTTTGATTTCCTTTCATTGTCTTTTGCAAGAACAGAATTTCTGTGCCAAATCTACTGTTTTAAGTGATACATTAAATAAAGTTATAGGTATTGTAAATTACATTCGAGCAAATGCATTACTGCATCGCCAACTTCGCAACATGCTTCAGCTTGATGATGAAACATTCAGTGTGGATCTGTCATATCATTCGAAAGTGCGCTGGTTGTCACAAGGACAAATACTTGCAAAACTTTCACCTTTGCAAAAACAAGTCACAAGATTTTTGGAGGAACTGAATGAACCAAGTGAATTGTCAAAAGAGGATTTCTGCAGAAATGCTGCATTTTTGTGTGATATAATGTCTAAGCAAAATGATCTGAATTCCTATTTTGCAAGGTAAAACTAAATCTATATATGATATGTGCTAAAAATCCAGGCATTTTGGAAAAAGCTGACCTTTTTCAAAACTCTCCTTACCAGATTGGAACTTTAGGCTGAACACTTTCCTGAACAGGATTCAAGAAAATCATTAAGGATGTAAAAAGAATACACAGCTGTTCTGATGAAGGGTCTAGGCCCGAAACGTCAAGCTTTCCTGCTCCTGTGATGCTGCTTGGCCTGCTGTGTTCATCCAGCCCCACACCTTGTTGACACAGCTGTTCTAGACTCACTGATTGAAGAATACAATGAAAGGTTTCCAGATTTTAACAAACATGATCTCACACTGAAACTAGCTTTTCAACCAGATCTGGTTGATGCCTGGAAAGCACCTGACGACTTACTGATGGAATTGATTGAGCTCTCAGAAGATAATATTCTGAAGTCTATATTTGATACGAAGAAGGATCCCATTGAAATATGGAAAAATGCTGTTGAATACCCACATTGACGTCAACATGCTGGTCGAATGCTGTCTTGTTTAGGCACAACCTACTGTTGTGAATCAACATTTTCATGTGTGACACAAATGAAATGCACTTGAACTCTCAGGATGGATATTCACCTGGAGGACTAATTAAAGCTACGGTC
The DNA here is from genome assembly GCA_024137785.1 of Ginglymostoma cirratum. Classification (NCBI taxonomy): domain Eukaryota; kingdom Metazoa; phylum Chordata; class Chondrichthyes; order Orectolobiformes; family Ginglymostomatidae; genus Ginglymostoma; species Ginglymostoma cirratum. The sequence goes on from JAHRHZ010000084.1 coordinate 14,045,305, forward strand.
AACAATGTTGGAACCAAATATCCAATTCCTATCTCGCAATAAGCAACTAAAAAAGTCGTTAAATGGTTTGTTGTCTAAGTTTTTTACTTATTATTAATTCTATTGTCAACTTTGCCAAGCAAATAAATGTGCCTTTGCTGAATTTTCATTTTGTTTAAAGTCCTCATAATATCAAGCTTGAACTAAAATTAGTAAATATGTTGACAAAAATATGACATTTTGTTCTTTATGATAAATTCTCAACATACGGCCTAATAGGATCTTGATTAAATAAAATATGGCCTTCCAGTTTAAAAAGGTTCCCCAGCCCTGGTCAAGGGACTATCACAGGAGCCAAGTCCACCTTGTGTGTCGCCAAGGAAGCAATTTCACGATTCTGCAAGGCCCGGCCAGTTCCATTTGTCTTGGGTACAAAAGTAGAGGCAGAAATCAGGAGAATGGAAAGCAAAGGAATCATCAAACCGTTTGAGGAATGGGCAACGCTGGTCATATCGATTGTGAAGCCCGACAGTCGGTTCGTCTTGGTGGGGATTTTAAACAAATGGTAAACTGCATCTTGCAGCTGGATAATTACTCAATTCCTCACATAGAGGACTTGCACGCAATGCTGGTGAGGGAGGCTGTCCTTCATGAAGCTGAATATGAGCCATGCCTACGTGCAGTTGCGATTAGATGTATATTCCCAGAAGTATGCTATAATTAATACCCATAAGGGTTTGTACCAATATATGAGACTGTCATTTGGGGTGTCATCAGCCTGTGCCATTTTTCAACTGACAGTGGAGAATATTTTACAAGGTGTACTTCAGGTCACTATTTATCTGGATGACATGCAAATAATAGTTGGAGAACTTGGACATAGTCCTTAGATGTTTCTCCAAGGTGGGTGGATGCTTTAGAAAAGAAAAATCTATGTTCTACGTACCCCAAGTGACCAACCTGGGGCTACAGCTTCAACCAGACTGGGTGAACTCATTGGAAGATGAAGTGTGGGCAATGAAAGGTTGCCTGGCTCCCATGTCTGTACCTGCGCTTAGGTCTTTCCTTGGTGAAGTGGTGAATTATTATAGAAAGTTCATATGAACCTCGCCTCCATTCTGGCACCCTTGCATTTGCTATTGAATAAGGGTCAGCCTTAGAAATGGTCTCGTAGCCAATATGTAACCTTCAGGGAAGTGAAAAAACAGCTATCATCATCTAAAGTGTTGGCATAACACTGTGATCCCAAGTGAGATCTGATGCTGACAGGCAGTGCCACCCCATATGACATTGGAGTAGTGTTGGCTCACAGATGGTGCAATGGAGAGGAATGTCCAATAGCATATGCTTCCCAGATTTTGGCTGGTGCAGACCGCAAATACGTCAAGATAGAGAAGGAATGTTCGGTGGTCATCTTTGGTGTGAGAATGTTCCACCAATACATTTATGGATGTAATTTTGCAATAGTAACACCACAAACTCCTGCTAGGGCTGCTCAAAGAGGACATGACCATGCCACCCGTAACTTGAGGTCAAGCTCAGCAGTGGGCTCTCTTATGTATGTACAGTTACAAGTTGGAGTACAGTCCTGGAGACTAAGTAGCAAATGTGGGTGCCTTCAGCTCTCTCCCACTAGCTGCCACTGATAGAGTCCATTCTGTTTTTAAATTTTCTGGACACCCCTTCAGGTCACTGCTGACTGTATCAGACTTTGGATGTAGGATGCTCCTGATCTGGCAAAACTAAAACAGTCAGAATTGAAACCTTTTCGGACCCGACCAGACCTCATCACCATAGATGATGGCATTTTATTATGCAGGGCAAGAGTGATTATCCCAAGCAAAATTGCTGCCAGATACTGGCTGAACTCAACTAGGGCCAACAAGAAGTCTCCAAAATGATGGCTTCGGTGAGAAATTATGTCTTGGGCTGGACTGGATGCAGACATAACTGCATTGGTGGGGCAGTGCGCAGTGCCAACATGGACAAAAATAACTGTCAGCAATTCCCCCACAGTTGTGGGAGTGGCTGGGTAAACCCTGGACTCGGTTATGGGTTAACTATGCAGGCCCCTACATGGGCTCAATATACTCAGTTATCGTGGATGCCCATTCAAAGTGATTAGTTGTGCACATTCATTCATCAGACACGGGGATACCGAGAGAAAAGCTGCGAGCATCTTTCGCAATACATGGGCTCCAGGAAGTGTTGGCCACAGACAATGAGCCGTCATTTACCAGCAGGAATTTTGAGTATTGCCCAAAGTCAACTGGTGGTCATTATATAAGGACAGCCCCGTACCAGCCGTTGTCCAAGGGTCTGGCAGGAAGAGCAGCCCAAACTTTGAATGCAGGCTTAAAGAAACAGACTACTGCTTCTTGCGATACCAAACTGTCCCAGTTTTGCTTTGATTATTGAACGACTCCTCGTGCCACTACCGGGATAGCTCCAGCAGAGCTCCCAACGAGGAGAAGAAGACTCCGTACCAAATTAAATTTGATCTTCTGGGACCAGGGTGAGGGAGAGCGAAACGGTGTCAGGAAAGCCAGCGTGGGTAAGAGGCATGGTTGATGTGAGGTTAGGTCCTGTGACGTGCAAAGTACACATAAGTGAGGTGGTCCTGAAAAAGTGTGTGGCCCACACGAAAGCTGCAAACTTGCAAGAGCAGGGAGCTTTTGTTGGAGCTGTACAGAACTTTGGTTAGGCCGCAGCTGGAGTGTTGTGTGCAGATCTGGTCACTGCACTGTAGGAATGATGTGATTGCAATGGAGTGGGTGCAGAGGAAATTCAGCAAGATGTTGCCTTGGACAGAGAATCTTGGATATGAAGACAGCCTGGATAAGCTTGGGTTGCTTTCTTTGGAGCAGGGAAGGTTGAGGGGAGACTTGATTGAGGTGAATAAAATTGAGGTGCATGGACGGTGGGTAGGAGCCGCTGTTCCCCTTTTATTGACGGGTCAATGACAAGGGACACACTTTTAAGGTAAAAGGCAGGATGTTTGAAGGGGATTTGAGGAAAATCTTTATCATCCAGATGGGCGCTCTGGAATGCATTCTTGGAGGATAGTTGAGGCAGTAAACTTCAACCCTTAAAAGTACTTGGATGAGCACTTGAAATGCCATAATATTCAATTTTAGAATGGGTTCCTGGATCCGTAAAATGGAATGAAAGTACTTCTGTCTTTGTTCATACCTTTAGATCCATGTGAACTACCTAATTAAAGTCACGTACCAATGGAAGACTAACAACAAGCCATGGCAATGTCCTCCAAAACATCTTACATATTTCATATGTTCACTCATCTCTAGATTTTTATAATCATCATCATCATCACACCTGCATCTTTATGCTAGCTTTGGGCCTTGTACTGGAAATTGGGACTCGAGTAGTTTTGGTGGTATACACTCAGTGATCCAAAGGGCCTCTTTTGTACTTGGAGACAGTAAAGACTGCAGATGCAGGAATTCAGGGTCAATAGGAGTGAAGTTAGAAAAGCACAATAGGTCAGACAGCATCCGAGGCGCAGGAAAGTTGAAGGGTTTTGGCCCGAAATGTTGACTTTCCTGCTTCTCAGATGCTGTATGACCTGCTGTGCTCTTACGGCCTCTTCTGAACTGTATGATTCCCTGACTCTATTAACATTAGGTTGTAAGAATCAAGGAGAGAAAGAAAAACAAATTGTCTGAAATTGTTTGATAAATTGATCTTGTGAAAGGTTAAGTATGTTGCTAAAAGGTGCAGGTGTAATGATGACTAAAAGTCTCGATGACTGAGCACATGAAATCTGTGAGATGTGTCTGAGGACACTGTCATCGCCTGTTGTTAATCTTCCATTGGTACGTGACTCTAATTAAGTAGTGCCCATCGATCTAAGGGTGTGGAACAAAGACAGTAATACTTTTAGTCCACATTGTATGGACCTAAGAGCCAGGTCTAAACTTTCTACAGTTGTGCGTAGTAAAGACAACAAGTTTATGATAGATGAAATTATGGAGTAATGGGTCCAGACAAACTTGGGTCATCAGTGAAATTTCTGAATAGTATGGGGAGTGAATTTATTAACGACGAGTTCAGAAACGACGTGCTCTGCATGTTCATGAATGGTGCAGCTGAATTCAGCAGTTGTTTCTGTAACGAAATCGTGAGATGGTTGTTGAAATGCTGCTTAAAAAATTAGCTCATCAGCCAGAATAAAAGTGACAGTCAGCTTGGCATGTCTTGTTCTTGTAAATAACTCACTTGGATGTTTGGAGCGTATAGACTTTATTGATTAATTTTTGTGTGAAATTTGAACTTGCCTTCACTTATAGTTCTTGTACACTAGAAAGCATTCCTGAACTGGTGCAACATTTTACTGGACGATGACATGTCGATAGAGAAGAGTAATGCCATAAAATACACAATTGAGCTTTAAATTTTAGATATTGCTGGACTGGGAGCCCATATAGGTTTATATTTATTTATTTATGGAATGCGGGTGTCACTGGCCAGGCCAGCATTTATCATCCCTGCCTAATTGCCGAGAGGGCATTTAAGTGTCAACCATAATGCTATGTGTCTGGAGGTATGTGTAGGCCAGACAGGTAAAAACAGCAGATTCCTCCCCTCGAGGACATCCATAAACTAGATGGGTTTTTCCAATAATTGGCAACGGTTTCATGGTATTTATTGAATTCATATTCCACCATCTGCCATGGCAGGATTCAAACCAAGGCCCCCAGACATTATCGGGGTCTCTGGATTAATAGTGTAGCAATAATACCGCCACACCATCACCACCTCTGAACAATGAGCACAAGACTAATGGTTGTGTCTCTACATCTGTTTACAGTCTGAGGCATTTTTGCTGCTATATGGATAGATTACCAATCTCCATATACAAAGCAGCATCTAAATTGAACAGCTACTGACTGATGTATTGTGCAATTTTTTACTTTGTATTTCCATTGTAACTTTAAATTAATTACTTACTGGGAATGTACACTTTCTTTAATGGATTTGAAAATTATCTCATGGTGCTTTAAATTAGCCATCAATGATTTATTGTATCATCCTCAACTTCTGTGAATGTAAGCAGCACAGTTTATTAATAGGTTTTTAAACAGGAAAAAACATTAAATGTGATGCTACTTATGTGGTAAATGGGTTAAATATGGAAATAAAAGACCAACTTTGTAAGGAAATGGATAACTTAAAAAGGGTGCTTTTAACTGTGATGGGTAGGGTCATGTATAGCCCTTTGCCATTAGTAAAAGGGTTCAACCAAAGTCTAACCATGTTCAATGCCTACTAACAAATACTACAACTACTTAGATGGATATGGGCAAATCATGGATGAATTCCATTGGATTGAATGCTTCTAAAGTGTCTGCTGTTGCCATGGGCAACATAATCTGTCATGTTGAACATTTAAGCTCATTTTAAATAGTGCATCTAAATAAGTATGGCAAGAAAACACAATAAATATAACTTGTACATGCATTGTGCTAAGACAGTTTGTGCAATTGATGTTTAGCAGTGACTTTAAGTTTTACATAAGTATGACAAGCCAAATAAAATCCTTTTTTCTGTAATCTGTTTCTCTTGTACAGCATTGAGGGTGGTTGCATAAAATCACATCTCAGGCTCAGTGAATTTGAAAGTAAGTCACTGGTAGAAGAGGTGCCGAAGAGATTTTAAATATGTTCAGTTTTTAAATGTTATGTTGTGTATATATCCATTTTGATAATCTTAACAGATCTTTGATAATTTGGTCTATTGAAACATTGTATTATTTTTGTTTGACATGATTTCAGTTGGTCAGCAGTGTGCTGTGTTTATTGTTGTAGCTTGAAAATTTACCTTGTTCATTCAGATACCCACATCTCTTATTGGTGTCCAACCTTTTACTTGTGAGGAGATACATACAAAATTTTTGTCACTCAAGGAGCTTATGAGTAAATTCTTCAAAGATAATATTTTCAAAGTTCAACATTACACATGAATTTCGAGAAAATAATATACTGAGTTAGCAATAAAATGTAAATTACTTGCTGAGCAGAAAATTGATAATTTAAAGAAAACAAGTACAAGAAATCCTCACTTAAAGTTGTAAGTTTACCTGAAAATCACAACTTTAATTGAAGTTGCTTTAAATGAAACATTGATTCTCACAGGAATCAACGTTAATCAATTAAATTTCATTGATTTTCCTTCTGCAGAATAGAAGCGTTAAAATATTATATCTGTACACTCTGTGTTGAAGTATGTTAGTCTAAATAGATAAATTCCTATACTGGTTAAAAAAAACTTAAAATAAAATACATCTATTCTTTTGTACTTTTAAATTTAGCTGCCAACTTACAGTACCTCCTGAGTGTACCCTCCGAGTGCACCCGATGACCTACTGGGCAGGATCTATGCCAGGGGCCTTTACTCATTACTCTTTGAACTGTCTTCTGGGGTCATTGCTTCTTCCTAATTGTGTCATGTCCCTTGCTTGGTGGCTTTTTGTTTGGGGTTCTGCCGAGGCCTCTGCTTGCTGTAGCTGCTCTTTGTTGACTGGTTCCGGAGCCTTAGCCTTCCTTCTCAGGCCAACAAGATGGACCTGTGTCGGGCATAGGTCGTCAATTGTGTCGTGTGGTGGCTGCTGGGTTTTTTTAAAGACTGATGGATGGAGGGTGATGACCATTGTGTGATGGAGTTTGATTGTTCCCCTGCCTTGTTCCACTGGTTTTGTGCTGATGGGATACTGTGGTTCTGTTTGCTGCCTTGGGAGGAGACTACATCAAGAGACACTGCAATCTCTATGGTTGTGTGGGGATATTGAGAGAGAGAGAGAGAGAGATCAGGACACAGTGGAGGCAGAAACCAGCCAGCTATCTGCGGCCTGGTTGGTGAGGGGATCCTAGTACAGTACTAGGAGACCAAAGGTTGAAAGGGGGAGGCCTCTATCAGAGTCATTGAGTTATACCGCACGGAAACAGACCCTTCGCTCCAACCAGATGTCCTAAACTGATCTAGTCCCATTTTCCAGCATTTGGCCCACATCCCTCGAATTCCCTCCCAATTCATGTACTCATCCAGATGCCTTTAAAATGTTGTAATTGTGCCAGTCTCCACCACCACCTCTGGCAGCTTGTTCCAAACACACACCGCCCTCTGAGTGCAAAAGGTACTTCTTGAGGTCCCTTTTAAATCTTTCTCCTCTCACCTTAAACCTATACCCTCTAGTTTTGGAATCCCTTACCCTGGGAAAAAGACCTTGGCTATCCACCTTATCCATGCCCCTCCTGATTTTATAAACCTCTGTGAGGTCACCCCTCAGTCTGCGGTGCTGCAGGGAAAATAAGCAGCAGCCTATTCAGTCTGTCTCTGTAGCTCAAACCCTCCAATCCTACAACATCCTTGAATTTGTGCCAACATGACACCAATCAGGTCAGGCCTAGTAAATAATATTAAAAAGAATTGTGTGACCCTAAATGAGATTTCAGGTCCCAATTTCAATGGACGTTAAGAGTTAAACAATCTTAAACAGGGCAATTTTAAATAAATACACCCTATTATAAATATGAATATAACTATTTTTAAAAGTGTCAAGTAGCAGGGTTAACCAATAAAATAGTGCTTGTTCACTTTTTGTCTGAGAATAGCAGAACTAGAGAGAGACAGGCTAGCCCCTATTCTGATCACAGAAAAGAGTTGACGTGAGGAGTTCAATTTAACTAATGCCAACCTTGTGATTGCCTTTAGTGGCATACACTGACTTGGCCATTGTGGAATTCAGATGAAAGTAGGGGTAAATAGGAGGCGATCTTTCAATCCAGATTTTCCTCCTCATCTTGCCTGATATGTGTATCAGTTTTTGGGGAGGAAAGCTGGATGTCTGTGCGTCTCTGTCAAGCTTGGGGCTCTTGTTTGGGGCAACACTCACTGTTGCACTGTCACACTCATTTTCTGTCTCTCTCTCTCTCTCTCTCTCTCTCTCTCTCTCTCTCTCTCTCTCGCGCTCTCTCTCTCTCTCT
>JAHRHZ010000084.1:14053386-14065713 GCA_024137785.1 Ginglymostoma cirratum
CTCTCTCTCTCTCTCTCCCCCCCCCCCCCTCTCCACGTAGTCCTTTAAAAGACCTGATCTCTCTCTGGCTGGCAAACTCTGGCCCACAGACTACACCTGCCTTCCAACCACAGACTTGCTGCTAATGTTTGGGATCCAGGCCGCAAATTTAGATCAGTTTCTTTCCAGGGTTTTGCCTCAGTTAGACCATAATGGGAAAGTCAAAACAAAAGCATTCCCAAATACAGCTTTATTTGCTCAAAACCACCAAGTTAGCTCAGTTTCTTGTTTGAAGCTAATCCTGGTTAGCTGAGCTCTTTATCTTCATGCAAAATCATTTCAGAATATACTAAGTGCAAGTGTTCTGTATCTACTCCCTTTGCTGAGGGTTTCATTGGGTGGTCGTGTAGTTGTGGCGAAGTGGTTAAGGCAATGGACTCAAAATCCATTGGGTTCCCCATTCAGGTTCACATTCTGCTGACTACATTTGAGGCCAGAGGGAAGATAGGAAGAGAATTATTTCTTCCCTCTTGATTGAGGGATTGATCACAAATGGCTTAGAGGGCATGTGGTGTTCCTTTGGGAGATCCTTTTGACACCAGCTGAAGAGCTGGAGAATGATGTTTATCCAATTTTGATATAATTAGAGATGCTGATATCCTTGTGTGTTGAACTTGTAAAACATATAATTTTTCAAAATTTAGCTTCTAAAGCAGAGGCAGATGAATGTGGAGATAATTATTTTTGAAAACAGGCTAGTAAGCCATTTGGAAAAGTGACCTAAGTGCATCAATTCCAAGAAAGCGTGTGACTACAGTTGATGTGGCTGGCAGAACCACTGTCATGTTACTGCATGGAATGGTTATTTTGCTGAGTTTACTACAGACCAGAAAGTCATTAATTTTAATTTTAAGTTCAGTTTCAAGCAGGAGAGTCAATTTTTTAATTGGGGGAATTGAACCAAAATGTTTTAGATGATGCAGTTTCTAAGCTAGATGTGATTGGATAGAAAGCTTCAAATTGTTATTACTGAAGAAGTTGAATCAATTAAGTAAATATCTTTAATTGGCAGTGAAATTTCTCTTGAATTATGTACCTGTAAATGAATAATGTTTTGGGGCAGATTAAAATCTCCGTTTACTTTTTATATTAGCTTCTCTCCAACGGTCTTGTATAGTGCTGTTTGTTTTTTTCACTTGTGTTAAAGAACAGCAGCAGCCTTGTGTTTCTGTCACAAAATACCATGGTAACTAACTTCAAAAATCAAACATTTGGTCAGTCAAACTGAATTTCTTTCTAGAAATTGACTTGTCCAGTATTACTATCAGCTCGGATTATATCATTTGACCTGCCCTTTATTATGTTCTACTCTCCACCTTTGCACCACAGGTGGTACATAACTGAATGTAACTTTGCAAGATTGAGACATACTCAGTATCGAATATGCCATCCAGATTTATTTCAGTCTGTTCTCTGATTAGTTCAACATAACTTTCAAATGGCTAGCTTGCCTCTGACTTAGAAGTTTTTAGGTCTAAGCCTTAATTCAGGAATTTAGTACAAAGCTGATAGTTTGCGCGTATTATCAGCAATGCCATCTTTTGGGTGAGCTGTAAAATGCGAGGCTCTGAATGTTGAGTTCGGATGGACATAAATCCTAAGGCATTATTTGAAGAAGAGTAGTTCATTTGTTTCAATGCCTTTTCTTGATCCAACCTTTATCTTGCAATCAACATTACCAAAACGAGATTAACTCTTAATTTGACTACGTGGTTGAGAGGAGGGAGGCGATGGCCTGGCACTGGATTAGTAATTCAGAGACTCCAAAATAATGCTGTGGGGACCTGGGTTGAAACTCCACCATACCAGATCATGGAATTGCATTTTTTAAAAAAAACTATGCAAAGGGAAGTCTAATATTAACTATAATGTCATTATTGACTTGTCATTTTAAAAACCCAGCTGATTCACTAATGTCCTTTGGGAAAGGAGGTCTTCTATAGAAATTTGCCGTTACTTGATCTCACCTGCCTGTGTCTCCAGATTAATCGCGATTTGATTCTTAATTTCCCTCTGAAGTAACAAATAACAAAAGCTGGACAGATCACCTGGCAATGACTTAGGCACTGGAAATGACAAAACAAACCCAGCCTAATCGATCTTGGAAATCCTCCTTACCCCAACATCTGGGACCTTGTGCCAAAAAGGGAAAGCTGTCTCACAGACTGGTCAAGCACCAGCCTGACAGTTATATTCCTGCTCCTATGATGCTGCCTGACCTGCTGTGTTCATCCAGCCCCATGCTTGTTATCTCGGATTCTCCAGCATCTGCAGTACCTTTTATCTCTTATATTCACAGAATCATACGTCCCAGACAACAGCATCACCATCCCTGGATATGTCCTGTACCACTGGTAGGGCAGACCCAGCAGAGATCATGGCACAGTGGTGTACAGTCAAGAGTGAGTTGCCCTCAGAATCATTAACATTAATTCTAGACCCCACAAAATCTCATCGCATCACTTCAAATGTGAACAGTAAAGCCTCCTGCTGATTATCACATACTCTGTGCCATCAGGTGTTGATTGGCTCAGTTGGCTGGAAGGATGGTTTGCAATGTAAAGTAAAACCAACGGCACAGGTTCACTTCTGTATGGGCTGAGGTTGCCATAAGGTCCCACCTTCTCAATCTGAATCCCCATGGTGACCCTCAGGTTAAACCATCACTAGTCATTTCTCTCTAATGAGAGAAGAGCTGTACAGTCTTTGGTACTATGGTGACTTTTACTGTCTACTATCTCCCTTCTCTCAGGCTGGTGAATCAAGGTTGTAGCTAAGCAGTTCTAGTATAGCTACAAGGCTGGCATCTGCCTGAAATACCCTGCAATGTACTGTACGCAAAAAGCAGGACAAATCCTACCTGACCAATTACTGGCCCATCAGGCTACACTCAACTGTCAGTAATTTGAGGGAAGGGAACCCTCAACAGGCTACCGAATAGAACTCCCTTAACAAAATTTGCAAACTTGCACTAGTTTGGTTTCTGCAGGGTCACTCGGTCCCTAACCTGTTTAGAGCCTTGGTTCAAAGAAGGACAAAAGAGCTGAATTCCGGAGGTGAAATGAAATGACTGCCCTTAACATCAAGGCTGCATTTAACCAAGCACAACTACCAGGCCATATCAAAACTGGAGTCAGTGGAAATCTGCTGGTTTGAATCATACCTAGCACAACGGAAGATGGTTGTAGTTGTTGAAGTTCAATTATCTCAGCTCCGGAACATCTCTGCATGAGTTTCTCAGATTATTGTCCTAGACCCAATCATCTTCAGCTGCTTCATTAATGGCCTTCCCTCGATCATAAGATTAGAAGTAGGAACACGATTACATAATGTTCAGTACCATTTGTAACTATGCAGCCTTGAAACAGTCTGTCTTAAAATGTAGAGAACCTGGATGATATCCAAGTTTGGACTGACAAGTGGCAAATATCATTCACAGCGCACAAGTGCCAGGCATACCGAAGACAATGAATTCGGTCTTCCTGTTACTGGAGGAAATTTCTGCGCATCCACTACCATATGTGAAACAAACCATTTCATAACCTAGAGGCAGTAAAAGGGTCAAAAAACTTGAAGGGTTTAGGCCCGAAACGTCAAGTTTTCCTGCTCCTATGATGCTGCTTGACCTGCTGTGTTCATCCAGACCCATGCTTGTTATCTCGGATTCTCCAGCATCTGCAGTACCTTTTATCTCTTGATGGTGAAGTAGGTGTGTATGTGTTGTTGGCATGTTTGTGGAAACTGACAGATTTTGGATGATGTAGCTATCAAGGATAGATCCTTGCAAGGCAACAGAGGTAATAGTGTGGGAATGGAAATAGAAGTTATTTATTGTGATTCTCTGCCAGAAGACCAGTACAGTCCCACCTAGCTAATCATCAGTAAGGCAGTGTTGGAGAAGAATGGTGGCATTTGATACAGCAAGTCACACCAATGTATTGAACAGAATAAGGAAAGAAAGTTTGCTTTAGTTGCATTCACATAGAATGTCATGCATAACATTGATAAAGCTCTATTATGGAACTGTGACCAGGCAGAACTTGATTAGAAGAATTCAACATGAAGTTCTGGAAAAGATCGAGGAGGCAAAATGTTACAGGACTTCCAATATCACTGTTATATTGCAAGCATGGGGGTGAATAATGTTTATTTTTAGGAGAACAGTAATGATGGCGGATTTAAAGGCAAGAAGGGCAGATCTGAGGATTGAAAACTATTAGAAATGTCACTTAATGTTTAAAAACCCAAATGTAACTTTAAGTTGCCAGCATTTTAGTGGACAGAGTTGACGGAGAAGAAGGTGATTCTTATGACCAAGCTGACCAGATTAAGAGTCCATAAGAGGAAACAGGAGTGAAACAATAAGAGGAGAGACCAGAGATAGGTACACATTCAGGGCTAGGGCAGTTGGGACCCTTTGGAGAAAGTTGAGTTGGTGAATTAGGAGAAAGGAGGAAAGTGACAGACGCAGTTGATGACTGTTGGGAGTGAGGGTGGAGGAAATGGGAGAGCATTTAAGAATAGCACGCAGTAGAGAGCAAAAGCTATATTATAGAATGATCCAGGTGATTGCCAGTTCCCTTACTTACTGAGCACCTATAGCACTTGCCAAACTTCTTTTGACACTGGAACAACTATCCACTGTTCACTTCTGCGTAGGTAAAGAGCAGAAGCAACAGCATCAAATGCCTTCTCCTCAGCCACGTGCTCCTTTGAAAGACACTGTATAGACTCTGAGTTTGAGGTCTCTTGACATGCCTGAGTACCAGTGTCTCAGGTTCTCACTGCAAGTCATTGTAGTCTCCAGGATACGGACCTGCTTGGCAGTGGAGCAGCTAGTCATGCATTTCCAATGGTAGGCAATGTATCTGCGACTTAAGCATATGGTTTGCAGAGGACTTTGTTAGTGAAAGATTATTGGATAATCTAAAATCACAAAGACAGTGGATATATACACAAAAAGGAAAATAACAAATTTCCACAATAAACGAAGAGAAAACCAATGTAGGCGGTGATCTAAAGTCAGCGAAGCAAACCTTTACATTGGATGTATGTAGTTACAGTTGCTAAACAACTGAATTGTATTGTATATTTTACATAAGTATATTTCATTAATAAATTAAGTTTTGAGAACCAAAATTCATTACGGCATCATTTGATATAGATCCTATGGAGATTTATGTTTTTCAAGACTCGACATTACTTTGGTACAAACAGATACCATCTAAAATATAATTGCACTGATATGCTAGTGGTTTTCACAATATCTGTATCGAATTTTCATTCTTCTATAAAACCTTATGTTCGTACACTGTCTGTTTTGCGTTATAAATACATGCCATTTTTATTACATTTCAAAAGTATATAAACTAATTAAAATGTCTCAGTCATGAATTAATAGCTTGGCTAAATTGTAATCCTTATCGTGGGAGAACATAACCATAGAGTGTTAGGAGTTGCTTTAATATTAAGTGAAATTTTGCTTTAGAGTATTTTGGCAAATATCTTCTATTTGATCAGTCACAAATCAATTAATTTTAAAAAAGAGTTACCAGTTTAAAAAAGAGTTGCATTTATAGCTTTGACATTACATTATTTTTATACGTAATCATGCACTCTTTTTTTTCTTTATTCATTAACAGGATGAGATTGCTGCTGGCTAGACATCATTTATTGTCTGTCCCCAATTGCCCAGAGGGCAGTTCAGAGTCAACCACGTTGCTGTGGTTCTGGAGTCATATGTAGGCCAGACCAAGTAAGGATGGCAGTTTCCTTCCCTAAAGGACATTAGTGAGCCAGATGGGTTTTTCCTGACAATCGACAATGGATTCATGGTCACCATTAGATTCTTAATAGATATTTTATTGAATTCAGATTCCACCATCTGCTGTGGCTGGATTTGAACCTCGGTCCCCAGAATGTTATCCGGGTGTCTGGATTAACAGTCCAGCAATAATACCACTAGGCCATTGTCTCCCCTTAAGATATGTAGAAAATAAACATAAGGTGCACATCTTTACAGAGATTAATTTTGAGGCTGTATTTTCACTTTTGTTGTAGAATTAGATTTTGTTAAATGAATTTTATTGTAGAGAAGAGGTAAAATATTTTGAAAGGGAATATTTTTATCATTTGATGATACCTGAAGTATGTGAGTTTCCTTCTGATGGAAATAAAAGCATTAAGAAATGTCTTATTAAATTATCAGTACATCAGGAAATAATTGAAAGCCAAGGAATAATAGATGCTGAAAATCAGAAACAAGAACAGAAATTGCTGGAAAAGTGTGCAGATGTGGCAGCATCTGTGGAGAGAAATAATTGAAGTTTAAGATCCCAAGTACTTATTAAGAGTGTGAAGCCAAAAGACTCCATAGTTTTAAATAATAGAACTTTGTTTTACCAATCCAACTTTGCATAACAATCTACAATACTTGCAGTGTAATAACCAGAATTAACAAATATAGGTAACCGTCTGTGCTCAGACACCACATAGAATATATCATTTCGCAAATGCAGCCAAGGTAGATACTGTGGTTTTCTCAGCAGCCCACAAAACCTGTGCAGAGTTGACGAGGATTTATGAAGGGGAAGTCATGTTTTGAAAGTTTTTTTGAGTATGTTACTGTCTAGAGCGGACAAAAGGAGAAACCAGTGGTGTATGTGATATATTTGGATCATCAGAATGCAGCTAAGATTTCATGCAGGAAGTTACTAAACAAAATTAGAGCACATGGGATCGGGGATATACTGGCATGAATTGAGGATTGATAAATGGGAAAATGTAGTAGGAATACATTAGTCATTCTTAGTTTGCAGTGTTGACTAAAGTGCATTGCAAGAATCAGTGGTTGGGCCCCGACTGTTCACAGTCTACATCAGTAAGTTCGATATGGGAACCATAATAATTCCAATTGCTGATGACAAAAAAGTAGGTGGAATGTGTGATGTGAGACTGATGCAAAGATGTTTCAAGAGGATTTGGACAGGAGTGAGTGGGCAACAATGTAGCAGATAGAATGTAATGTAGGTAAGTTTAAGATTTACACTTTGGTAGGAGGAATAGAAGTGTAGAGTATTCCTTAAATACTCTATAAATAAATTCCTTAAAAACAGATCTACTCCAAAACCTTATTCCTTAAATAGTGAGAGATTAGCAAATGCAGAGAGCACTGATGTCCAAAGGGACTTAACTTTCAATGAAATATGAACAAGGAAACCCAACATGCAGATGCATCAAGAAAGCATACACACTAAGACAAAAGGGCAGTTGAATTGACAGTGTCCATGGGATCTGGACTAGAACACTCAGATTCAAGTCCTTTCTGCTCTAGAGGTGTGTCATAGCTTGTTGAACCGGATTATTAAAAAGCCTAAAATCTAAAACAATTGAATTTGCATGAATGGTGATGAAGATGATTTTGTTGAATTTTCTCATGGCAGCTATTTGGAGTAAAACAATCATGGCACCATTGAATTTGAAGTTTGACAGTGACATAATCATGTAGAAGATCTTACACAGAGCAAATTACATAGATGTAAGGAGAGATGAGGCTAAAGTTAATGGGTAAGTTGACTGGACGTGAACATAGGAGATATGGTTAGTAAGTTTGCAGATGACACGAAAATTGGAGGTGCAGTGGACTGCGAAGAAAGTTACCTCAGAGTACAGTGGGACTGAGCAATGGCAGATGGAGTTTAATTTAAATATATGTGAGGTGCTGCATTTTGGAAAGGCAGATCAGGGTAGGACTTATGCATTTGATGGCAAGGTCCTGGGGAGTGTTGGTGAACAAAGAGACCTTGAAGTGCAGATTCATTATTTCCTTGAAAGTGGAATTGCAGGCAGAGAGGATAGTGAACAACGCGTTTGGCACGCTTGCCTTTATTGGTCAGTGTATTAAGTATAGAAGTTGGGAGGTCATGTTGCAGCTGTACACTTTTGGTTAGGCCACACTTGCAGTTCTCCCTGCTATAGGAAGGATGTTGTGAAACTTGAAAGCGTTCAGAAAAGATTTACAAGGATATTACCAAAGTTTGAGGGTTTAAGCTATAGGGAGAGGCTGAATAGACTGGGGCTATTTTCCCTGGAGTGTCGGAGGCTGAGGGATGACCTTATAGAGGTTTATAAAACCATGAGAGCTTGGACAGAGTAAAAAGACAAGGTTTTTTCCCTTGAGCAGGGAGTCCAAAACCAAAGGGCATAGGCTTAAGGTGAGAGGGGAAAGGTTTAAAAGGGATGTAAGGGGCAATTTTTTTTCATGAGAGCATGGTGCGTGTTTGGAATGAGCTGCCAGACGAAGTGGTGGAGTCTCGTACAGTGACAACATTTAAAAGGCATCTGGATGAGTATATGTTGAATGTTGCAGCAGCACTGAACCAGAAGAGTGATCAAATACTAAACTTGGCCCAGTTGAGACTGGATGACATTAAACAATATCACAGATGTTAAAAGGCAGTTTTGGTTATAGTGTGAGCATGAGGTGAGAAGTACCTCCCAGGATTAAATATCTTGCTCAAATTGTGAAACGATTGACTTAATGTGAGATTATGTTAAGGAATAATTGGTAGCTAGGATTTATCAAAAGACAAACGTGCTTGACAAACCTAATGAAATCTTTACAGATGTGATACAAATATGTTTCCTAATTGACGTGTATGCAGAAAATGTTTGTTACTGTTGTCCTGCTTACTCAGTGTTCTGATTGTCTATTTATTAAAGGTTTGAATAATGGTTGCCTCACTGATCTTAAACTGTAAACCAAGGCCCATTTAAGACAACAATAAAAATCATGGTCAACTTCTAATTGCCTTGCTTCAAGAAGGACAGTTCAGTCAACTGTTTCAAGGATTAGACCTCTACCTGCAATAAAGTACAAAATTAGCTACAATTTATATTACTGCTACGGTTAAATTTCATCCACCTATAGTCTTGTAAGATGCTGACGGCAATACATCTGGCAGCACCAGTCATTTAAGGATTTCTGTTGACTCTTTTAAAGAATACATTTTTTTCCTACTGCATTGGTTAACTGCTCAGATAGATCCAAGTAGGAAAGAACAGACTTATTATTTTTGTATTGAAGTAGTGGAGTCAACGTGCTTAGATCTGAACTCAGGAATGTTTTTTAAAGTCATTCTAAACCTTTGTGCAGTTTAAACCCTATGGGTGACTATTGTTGTTGGAGATGTATATTAGCACTGTAACATGGTATAATTTTAATGCACAGTGACCGACAGTGCATCAGCTTCCATTGGAAATAACAGTTTTTTCAACTGCCATGTATCATAATGGTTATTTGATAATTTCAGCAGTAGCTGCTGAAGGTGATACATATATTGACTACTTAATCTAGATACTTTAAGATTGTTATCTTGCAGAAAAATTTCGTTACATTTTGTCAGCATTAAGGACTTAAATATCAGAAATATAGTTTGTAATTGGTAAGTGTGGTCTAATATTTAAGCTCAGTTAAGTGTCATGCTGTTTTTTAAATGACATAAATTAAAGCAATTAATGTTTTTCAAACCAAATGAGTGGCTTTTATTGCCAAAAAGTGACTCTCAAAGGCCAATATTATCTTGATCCTTCTTTTGTTTTGAATGTATTTGATAGTTAACATTACAATGCCAAAATTGTGTTCTTCTGTCAATATAATTGTTTGACTCACAATGCATTGCATTCCTTCTCATGGTTCATGACACACTGCTGACTGCTACTGTTCAGGGAATGCAGGTAGTATCAATACATGAAATAAAGTACTGCTTACAGAGCTTTTAGGGTTTTAGGTTGTGACCCAGGCTGTTTCACTGTGATGCATCTTAGATCAGGTTTGAGTAGTTGTGTAAGCCGTATTGTTCATTTTCTGTTTTATCATCATAAAGTACATTTTCTTTTGTTTTTTTTAAAAGCCCAAAAGAAAACAGGAAAAACATCTAGTGTACTGTTTGAGATAACAAGGTGTAGAGCTGGATGAACACAGCAGGCCAAGCAGCATCAGAGGAGCCGGAAAGCTGATGTTTTGGGTCTGGATCCTTCTTCAGAAATCAGAAACAGTGTACTGTTTTATGTGTTTCATGCACGCTCAATGTAATTTAGATCTTTATTGTATGTTTTAAAAGATAGAAACTGTAGAAAAAGATGCAGCCTTTCTGGAATTTCAAATTCTTCCCTTCAATCAAGTAATTTTGATCTAAAGAAACGTAAGTAAAGATAAAGCAAAGTTGCCATAACCTTACCAGACCATAGGGCCGCATTCTCATTAGTCAGAAGTTGTACGACACCAGGCTATAGTCCAACAAGTTTATTTGAAATCGCAAGATTACAAAGTACTGCCCCTTCATCAGATGAATTCATTTCACCTGAAAACTAATTTGAGT
This sequence comes from Ginglymostoma cirratum, assembly GCA_024137785.1. NCBI lineage: Eukaryota > Metazoa > Chordata > Chondrichthyes > Orectolobiformes > Ginglymostomatidae > Ginglymostoma > Ginglymostoma cirratum. The sequence continues at coordinate 14,063,805 of JAHRHZ010000084.1, forward strand.
TGAGGATACTAAAACATTATAGAAACCCGCATCTCTTACTTAAAATACGGCAACCTGTGGCAGTCAAAGTTCTTCCTCGGAATAAAAGTGCTCTATTTGGAGATTCTCCAAGTTAGTTTTTAAGAAGATAGTTGATTATGTTGAGGTTGGTTGGCTCGCTGAGCTGGTTTGTTGTTCCGCAGACATTTTGTTACCGTGCTTGGTAACATTCTCAGTGCAGCCTCTGATGAAACCTTCAACGGCCAAACGTAGGAGTAAATCAACGGGACACCCATGGGATCACCTATCTCCGGACTCATAGCAGAAGCAGTGATGCAAAGACTGGAAAGGACTGCCCTTCCGCAAATCCAACCTAAACTATGGATACACTATGTAAACAACACCTTTGTCATCATTTAATGGACCAAATTAGAAGAGACGCACAAACTCATAAACAACACCCTCACCGGAATAAAATTCACCAGAGGGGAGGAGGAGAACAAACAACTCCCATTCCTGGACGTCATGGTAGAGTGCAAGACAAATGGGGAACTGCAAACGATTGTACACCGAAAAGCCACACACACAGACCAGGTATTGAACTTCAATAGTAACCATCCCAGCACATACAAACGAAGCTGCGTGCGAACACTATTTAAAAGGGCAACAACACACTGCAGCAACACGGAAAGCTTCATCAGAGGCTGCACTGAGGATGTTACCAAGCATGGTAACGAAACGTCTGCGGAACAACAAACCAGCTCGGCGAGCCAACCAACCTCAACACCCACAACCCGAACTACCGATTTACTCCAAAACCTTACAGTTGCTTATCTTTTCAATATTCAGCTGAATGAATAACTAAGAAATTTATATAACTAGATGGAGAGGTAACATTGAGCAATAACTGTTCATTGTAGATTGTTTTGGCATTTTTATAAAATCTTCCTTGGTGACTTAGTATACTTACAATGTTCTATTTCTGTGTGGTGGTTGTAATCCTTATTTAATGTCCAGTAAGAATTTTTTTTTTCTGGTTCTGATCTAAGTAAACCTTAAGCTGTTGATTTTAATAGTTGGAAGCTCATTCTCACATTTTGCTGGGCACAAACACATATTTAACCAGAAGGAAATCCTGGAAGATTCCACATTTTTTTCAGCACTACCACTTTATATTTACATATGTAAATGGCGCCTGTAAACTTGGTTGACATAGCAGGTCCTTCTATTCAGGATTACCCCAAGGATTAAAGGAAGTGTTCAGGTTATTTCTAAAGCCTATTGTTGTGATGTCGCTTTTGTTACTTTATTTAGGGGTTATGTTTCCAATTAATGATGGAAGGGACATTTTTTTCTGACAGAATGCTGACTAATTGTGAGGAAATTAATCTCTATTATAATTCTCAGTTTAAATATTCACTGACAAATTTTTGACTAATTATTCAGCATTTTGTAGACACCTTTTCTGTTTTCTTACCTACTAGTCAGCAGAGGAAAATTATTACATAAACATAAATCAGAAATCTAAATCTGGTCCAATGTTTATGAGCACTAAAATGTCTGTGTTGACCTGAGTAATGGAAAAATACGGTTTTGGTGTTGCTGGAATTTCTGAGGCTGGCTAAAGAATGTAGGAGAGCAAGTAAATAATCTGAGTAGAACAGAAAGGTGCTCTAAGTAGTTCACTTTGTAGAATCTGACACTGCCTCTGACTCCGAGATAACAAGCATGGGGCTGGATGAACACAGCAGGTCAAGCAGCATCATAGGAGCAGCCTGCTCCAGATGTGTGTCACAACAACTCTGAACAGATTGGTTAAAATAACTATAATAATGACGTCAGATCACATGGAACTAGTGCCTGAGTCTGTGAGGCTTCAGCAGCCTACAGAGCTCTGATGGCATAGCTGGTAGTATCCGTATTTGTGGGT
>JAHRHZ010000084.1:14066113-14086750 GCA_024137785.1 Ginglymostoma cirratum
CATGCTTGTTATCTCGGATTCTCCAGCATCTGCAGTACTTTTTATCACTGCCTCTGACTCCTGTGGTTTAGCTGAACATTGCATTGTATTGTTAACATACGTTCTATTATGGTTGGTTTTGCAGTCCTGAGGTATTGCAGTGCAGTTTTGTGTTTTCAGGAGTTTTTAAACCATGTGTAATATCCCGGTACATTTTGCTTTGTTAAAAGTTCAATCTAGTTGTCAAAAATCAAACCACTTTCTAAACTGAAATTCTGACTTAATGCCTTGGTGTGTTAATCAAATATGATTTTGCCAAAACATATTCCTGTACCTGTATTTTTAATGGCTTTGTCCCCACATATGCAGCATTATTCAGGATTAAGCACAGATTTGTGTGTTCTAGTTTTTATTTTGTTTTAAGTCATGCTAATATAATCTAACTTTAACAATGCTACCTGTGTGCGTCGAAATTAAAATGACACAGTTTATTTTCTCAGCTGCGCAATTTGCTTTAGCAGTTAAACACCGTACACACCGCTTTCTTATTGGCATCTGGTTTTGTGTGTAATATTTATTAATTTTAGTTTAAATAATCCATTTTTAGTTCATATTAGCACAAAACAATCTTCCTCTTCAATTTTGTCTAAAAGGCAGCTTTATGATGCTACTTTATGAATCTTCTGTGCTTTGAAAACCCTCTTTCATATGGTGTTGTTTTATTTACTTCTGTTTTCTTGGAATTTATATTCTTGATGAATAATTAATATTGGGAAGTATATTTTCATATTGAAACATCCTGTGGTATTTGCCACAACTTTTTGGCTCTTAATATGGAGGCATTCACCATTCACGTGGTGTAAATGTTCAGCCTTGGAGCTGGTGTCCCATTTCTGTGGAAAATCAAGACAAAGCGTTTCATTCAGACCATGTATAAGGGATGGACTAAGTGATCTGAGGAATAGCAGTCAGGCAATCTAGAATGTAGACAGATGTCTGATGTCTCGGAATCAATTGTTTGTTGTGTGATGAGATGTTGGGTCACCAGTGCTATGCTGTGGACCTAACCTCTCTTTGAGCTAAATACTTTATGGTTATTTTGTCTCTCTGACATTTCTGAATTGCCTTTCCTTTGTCTTGAAAACATTATGCGTATTTATTCAATGATGTCATTGTTTGCATTTAATTTTAATGAATTTCAATTTTACTTTATCTGTATTCTGAGAATTGATCAAATGATAACTATGAAATAAATAAAGCTTAAATTATAGAAAAGCAAGATTTAGAATTTCTGCTGTCACACACCCACCCAATCTTTTTGTTTGAAAGTAGGATCAAAGGAATGTCATAAATGCACATGCACAGTTAATGAAAGAAATCAGTTCCGCCCTTTAAAGTTTAATGTGTTTCAAGCCTCTTATGGTGTTTGAACTGACAGAAAATACTTCTATTGTAATATTCCGTACCACGAAAAAAGCACATATTTACTATGCTACGCATTTGAAAACTTGCCAATGAGTAGAAGCAGTCAGTCAAAATATGTCACTTTGTACATCCTATATCTATAGCTCTTTGATCTGTTTTTATTATCTAATCAAGATGGAGGTTGGAGTTTGCTTTTCATTTAATTTTTAATATACTATATTTATCTCATTATAAAGAAAGCTTTCGTGATTTTTGACAACATTAATTTAGCAAAGGCCTTGCCAAACAGATGTTGTTAGGGTGTCAATCACTTAAGGTACAGTCTCTTCTCTTTGTCATAGAAACAGAAAAGATGGGAGCAGGAGTAGGCCATTCGACCCCTTAGTCTGCTCTGCCATTCCGTATGATCGTGGCTGATCGTCAAGTTTAGTACTCTAATCCCTATCCCCAATTCCTTGTTCCCTATAGCCTCAAGAGCTAAATCTGTCTCCTCCTTGAAAAGACATAATGCTTTGGCCTCAATCACTTTCTGTGGTTTTAAATTCCAAGCCCTCACCACTTAAGGTGAAAAAATTCTCCTCGTCTCAGTTCTCAAAGGTTTGCGTGTTATCTTGAAAATGTGACCCCTATTTCTTGACTCTTTCACCCCCACCACCCCCAAAAATTGGAACATCCTTCTTGCATCTAACATATTTAATCTGCTAGAATTTTATAGGTATAATGAGCTGTCTCTTCATTTTTCTAAACTTCAGTGAATGCTATCCTTAGCTCCTCATACATCATCCCAGGAATTAATTTGGTAAACTTTGACTGCACTCCTTCTGTAGCAAGAACATCTTTCCTCAGATAAGGAGTCCAAAACTGCACTGAGATGCCAAGTGTGGTCTCGTCAAGGCCCTGTATAATTACAGCCAGAGTTCCCCTTCTGTAATCCTGCCCTGCTGTCATAACAGAAAGCGTAATCAAAGAGTTTTGATTGTGAGAATTGGATTGTGTGGAGAAGGTGGAATGATAACATTTGTGAGTGGCTGTCAGTGAGGCATGGGCATGAGATACGCTCATCCTCCTCTTCGTGCAATGTATTCACTTTACTGATAGGGTTGTGGGGACGTGTCTTGAGAGAGAGGAATGGGTAAAACTGAAGTGTGTTAGTTTGATGAATGCTGTGCAGAAAAATGCTAGGGAATTCAGTTCATAGTTTTTGACACCTGAAAGAGGTATGTGCCTCACCTTTTTCCACCCTAATGAGGTTATCCACCTTCTTATGGCACTGAACTCAGGTTTGAGGGACCACAGTCCTGTTGCTGACTTTTGATTTGATTTAAAAGACTGTGCCTTGCCACTTCCAGTCACATCTGTTTAGTTTTTGTTGGGTCTCTCAGGTGACAGCAAGGCTGTCTTCCAGATAAAGAACCACAGGATGTCTTTTCCAGGTTGCATAACCATTCTTTTCCTTGTATGAACCTGAGGAATCAATCTAGAGTGCAGACTCTGCTGGGATCCATTCTAATTTGAAATCCTTTCATGAAACCTCTATGGGAAGCACCTGTCCTCCACTTGCCTCTTCCCTTTTCCCTTTGACCATTCAATTAAGTATTGATAAGTGATCATATCAATACTTGTCATGTTCAGGAGTTTGTATATGAGAGGTTTTCTCCTGTTCAACATATGTGACCATGCCCGTAAACATCCCCTATGATGTGGATGTAATTCTAACCCTATCGCATCTTTTAATTGCTCAGTATCCAGGTCATTAAAGTTGGTGAGATCCAGGTATTATATCAGAAAGCCTGTACTAAGTACAATTACTAGAAGCATGTTTTAAGTGACATCATGTGATTTTCCTCTCATCACAACCGCACAGAATTTTTGGAGGCCAAAATTGTGTCTCTGAATCAACCGATGCTTTTATTTAGTTAAAATAGGTGAGTGGATACTAGGCAATACAACATAGTCACATATACACTCTCTACTCTTTTTTGATACATCATAATAAATATGCTACCCTCTTTCTCTTCATGTATACGCTTTGAAAATGGATTAAATTATTGCCCTCTGTAACTACAAAACTCAACCACTGACTAAAAGTTATTTGTTACCTTCATATGGCTCAGTAAATGTACAATCGAATACCTTTAGTCATCAGGTTGTCTATAAGAGAGGTCAGATTCCGTACATTTACCTTGTCTCATTCTCAAAGGTCTCGGATATAACTGCCAGTGAAACCTACCATGTTAATTTGGATTATTTCCTCGCCTTGTGCGAGGTAGCATGAGGCCATTTCTAAAGTGGAAGCTAAAGTGAAATTACTGATCTCATCTGTGCATAATCAAACAGACATTGTCAATATTGATGTGATAACCATACTATGTGAATTATAAAGCTACAGGTAATGCATGTGATCATTTGAGATTTTTACTTTCAGTTAAGCAAAGAGCCCAATACCCAAACCTATCATTTACAGAAATGTATACCTCCTGTAATCCTTGCAGCCAAAATTGTACAATATGAATTGATGGGTAATCTGTTGAAACCTGCTTTGTATCAACCTGAATGATAACCTCTTGCATTGTGATAGAATCAATGGTACAATAGATCAAGTAGAGGCTTATGCAGAAGCTGGACCACTGCAGTCCTCTCTTGCTGAGGGGATCAGACCCTAAGCCAAGTGGTGAATGCGGGACCTGTTATCATGGAACCTAATGTATGGAAACAGAATGAGAACTTTGGGCACCTTGTCCATAAGTCATAGGAGCAAAATAAGGCCATTCTGTCCATAAAGTCTGCTTTGTCATTTGCTTATGGCTGATATGTTTTTCAACCCCATTTTTCTGCCTTCTCCCTGTTAACCCTTGACCCGCTTACTAATCAAGAACCTATCTATCTCCATCTTAAATACACTGAATGATTTGGCCTCCATGGCTCTCTGTGGCAATAACTTCCATAGATTAAACACCGACTGGCTGGAGAAATTGCAAGTCATGTCAGTTCTGAAGGGTCGTCCCTTCACTCTGAGGCTATGCTTTTCGGTCCTAGTCTCTCCAACTAGTAGAAACATCTTCTCTATGTCCGCTCAATTTAGGCCTTTCAGAATTCTGTAGGTTTCAGTCAGATCCCCCCAATCCTTCTAAACTTCATTGAGTACAGAGCCAGAGTCGTCAACTGCTCCTTACATGACAAGCCTTTCGTCTCCGGGATCAATCTTATAAACTTCCTGGGGAACCCTTCTAATGCCAGCACATCCTTCCTGAGATATGGGACCTAAAACTGTTCACAATATTCAAATATGGCCTGACGAGATTGTTATGCAGACTTAGCAGTACATCTCTGCTCTTATATTGTAGCCCTCTCGAAATGAATGCTAACATTGCATTTGCTTTCTTGACTGCCAACTGAACCCATGTTAACTGCAAGAGAATCCTGAGCTATAACGCCTAAGTCAGTTTGTGCTTCAGATTTCTGAAGCTTTTCCCTGATTAGAAAATAGCCTACTCCTCTATTCTTCCTACCAAAGTGCATAACCTCACACTTTCCTACATTGTATTCCATCTGCCACTTGTTTGTCCACTCTCTTAGCCTGTCCAAGTCCTTCTGCAGCCTCCCCACTTCCTTAACACTACCTGCCGCTGTACCTATCTTTTGTCATCTGTAAACTTAGCAACAATGCCCTCAGTTCCTTCATCCAGATCATTAATGTATAATGTGAACAGTTGTGGACCCAACATGGACACCTGCGGAACTCCACTAGTCACTGGCTGCCACCCTGAAAAAAACTACTTTATCCCTATACTGTGCCTTTTGCCAGTCAGCCAATCCTCTGTCCATGCCAGTACCTTGCCCCAAACACCATGGGCCCGTATCTTATTTGGCAACCTTCTGTGTGAGACCTTGTCACCTCTAACAAGCTTTACTGCAGGAAGTGGGATAGTTGATGAGATGTGGGATAGCTCTAGGCAGAGAGCTGGGGATTCCACGACTTGTCAGTGTTGGAGCAGATTGGTTAGGCTCTTTGTGGAAGGCAGTGAGGGATAAATTCTCAAGTCCTGTCTTGTGTGCCTGCATGTAGAAATGGATGTGAAACTGTGACTCGGGGTATGATGAGAAGCAGACTCATGTTAAGTACTTTTGGTGGTCATGCAGTTGAAGAAAGGAGATCTCAAAGGCTGAATATTGGAGTGGGTATAAGCATATGCAACATTACAGCAATGGTTTATGATTACTTTAAACTGATTGAGTGATAAGGTCGGCTGGATAGTACACAAGGTCATTACTGATGGTTAAGGTAAGGGTGGTGCTGATGGATCCTTGTGACTAAGGTTGACTGGAGCAGATTGGATGTGTGCCATATTGTTGAAGATTCTACCTGTGAGATCACTGTCGAATGGAAGCTGGTGTCCGATGAGAATCTGACACAAAGCTGACACATTGAAGAAAAGGAGCTGGAATTCCACGTGAAGATCATCAAAGCTTAAGCACTTTGTAGTTGAAATCGGTTACATATACGTTGAGGGGGCTGCCAAGTAAGTCAGTAAGTGTATCTGCATTTCATTTTATAATTTAGATTAACCATGATTTGCCTGTTACTTCAACATAAACTAAACATGAATTTGCTTCACTTGTTGATTGTTGAAGTAAAATTATAAAAAAAATGAAAATTTGTCTTTTTGTCTTCATTCTCGTTCTTTGGTTTGCTGACCTCCATGAGGATCATAACAATATGCCATTTCTAGCAAAACATATTATCTGGTGGTAGCCTCATTCCAAGTTGGAAGTGCCTTTGTCATCTTCTTGTGACTAATGTGTCCAATGCAAGATCATTTTGTATGTCCAAAGAGCTGAAAGGTCATGTTGGTGCTGGGAGAACCTCTGCAATTGCATCTTACCCTCAGCATGCTGAAAGTTGAGAGTTTGCGCAAATAGTTGACAAAGTCTGATGAAACAAATGCATTTGGAGGCAGCATGACATCAACTGAAGACAAAGTCAACCTCTGCCAGGCAACTGTCCTCACACTGATATAGGTCTGTTAGAGGCTCATCCAAATTCTAGAAAGCTACCACCAAAGACACTGAGATTCATCAAGAGAATTCAATTCCCAGACAAAATCATAAACACCAAGTTCTTTCCATTGTACTGGGTTCTCTTATGCAGATATTTCAAAGGAATTAACTGTAGTGAAAGCAACTATCATGTAATAGTTTGACTGGCAAAGTCAGCCTCCTATGTTCGAGACACATAATTCAAATGTAACAAATTATTTTTCTGCCTTGGTAGTGAAAAGAATTAGTGATGCACAAGTACCAGTGCAAATAGTTTTAGTAATTTTAGATTTAGTTGTCTTGCTTATATGCTGGTATAAATTTAAAAAATGGACACACAAAGTAAACAGTAGAGCCACTGACTGTTAGTGTAGAACCTTAAGTTCCCAGAGCAAATGGGTTTAGGAGTGAATGTTAGAGGTTAAAGATGTTTAAATTGATGGAATATAATGAAGCTGGCTCCAATCTGCTGACTACTCTATTTAATTGCAGCTTGTTGCGTTGTGTGAGAATCCTGTTTCGGGAAGGTGGATTGTCAATTTAATTGTGTTCGCAGATCGTTGAGAACTTTTTTTAACATCGAGTTTGTAACTTCGACTGTGGGTTATCTTGTTTTTCTTGGAATTCGCTAGTGAAACCTAGGCGAGAACACAGCATCAGTTGAGATACTGAAGAAATGATAGCAAAAAATTCCTTTATGTACTGAGAACTTTCACCTGCTTTTTTGCTTAATGTGAGTAAGGCTTTCTTAGTTGTTTATTTGAACAATTTTATTCCTGATTTCTGTTTCTTTGGAGGTGAACTTCACCAATTTGGTTGTTGACTTGTACTACTTGAGAGGCATGTAGTCTGATCTTCGCTTTCCATCTGTGACATGTAGGACATGTATTCGTGATCTTTAAAATAGATTAGCTTGTAAAGATGGCCAGCAGCAGCAGCAGGAAGAACACTAACAGCAAGGGACCAACAGCAGCCTTCTCCTTAGTGGCCCACTCTTCTGCCAGAGAGAGATTAAGCAATTAGAGCACACAGGAGGTATGATCATCAAGGAAGGTTGTACGGGTAGAGGATTAACTTCCTGCACGTGTCCAAATTAGGGTCTTCGAAGGCTCAGGACTTTGTGTCATGTGCAAACTACTGCCATATGGACCTAGTGGCCAAAAGTTATTACTGCTGTCAAAATGATCTGTCTTCAGCTTCTTTGTCTCATGCTTTCACTAGGAAACTGAGGGGGATGTTTTTGGAATTTTTCAGTTGTCGGTCTAGAAGGTGGCTAAAGCCACGTTTGCCAGAGCAGGCAATTATGTACACTTTACACAGATGTCAGTAAAACTGAGTGGACCCTTCAAGTTTTTGCCTTCGGTACATTTCATCCATTTCAGAGCATTCTTGACAGTAAACAATTGTCAGATTACCCAGTAGTGTCCTTCAACTGTAAGGGATTCCTCACCGTCAAAATATAGCTAATTTGCAGCTACAAAAATGTTTGATTCTGTAATTCCGCTTAACACTTCTAGGGAACTGTAGTGATGATTTTGCCTTGCTCCATTCTGTCCTTCCTGAGTCCTTGGCAATCTGGAAGAAACTTATTGGCTATCTGTTTGAAGATCATATAGTGGTGTCAGCATTCACATTTTCATAGAATAGAATCATAGAATTCCTACAGTGTGGAAGCCATACAGCCGAACAAGTCCACACCAACTCTCTGAAGAGCATTCCACCAAGACTCACCCCATCCCTGATAACCTGCATTCCCCATGGCTAACCCACCTAATCTACAGATCCCCAGGACACTGGACAATTTAGCATGTCCAAACCACCTGACGTGCGCATCCTTGGGCTATGAGAGGAAACCCACGCAGACACAGGGTGAATGTGCAGACGCAACACAGACAGGCACCTGAGGGTGGATTTGAATGCGGGTCCCTGGCACTATGAGGCAGCAGTGCTAACCACTAAGCCACCATGCCAAGGCCCAGGTACTCCAGGAAAAGCCACACGATGAACCAATGCGTCATTGAAGAACTTATTCAGGATGTGCTTCAGGTGACTGGACAGGTTAGAAAATGCATTATGCATTGTACAGGGTCTCCGGAATGATTGCACTGAGCTGAGTTCTGCATGTAAGAGCAGAGTGCTTCTTTAGAAGAAGAGAAGGAACAGTATGTGCCCATTGCATAAGCAGTGATTTGCACTGATGTCTGGAAGACCTTTTATGATACCAATATTCAGTTAGGTTGCACCAGTGCACCCATCTGGCAGCCAGATGCTGAAACCACTTGGCCACCCACCCTTCCCCCAAAACACAACAGTCCTGCAATTAACAAAGCACCTCTTTCACAGGCGTCTGTTATTTAGTTTTAAATCTTGTTTTGCCGTTCGTTACAAGTGAATAAGCCACTTCACAGACAACAGGCAAAAATGGGAAAGATGAAATATCTTGTGAACGATTGCAGAAATAGGAGGATAAGACAGATGATACAGAAGGAAGGGCTATAAATTCCTGGGACACTGGGACTGGCTGTGGGGAATACAGCGCCTGTACAAGCTGATGGGTTACAACTGAACACAGCTGAAACTGAGTTCCTTGCAGAACGTTTTGCTAATGCCGTTGGAAGGTTTTAAACTAACTTGACAGGGATGTGGGAAAGAATAGTTAGAGGAGAATACCAAGACTTGCAAAATAGTTAGGGATGCAGTTGGCATTAGCATAGAGAACAGGAAGTTAAGAGGTAAAGTCAGAGTATGGAAGAAAGAAATGAAGTCCAAAACAGAACTAACATACATGTATGTCAATGTATGGAATGTAGAAAATAAAGTTAGGGAGTTACAGACACAGATTGTGATGTAGAATTATAACGTTGTGGTGGTGATGGAAACCTGGTTCAAAGAAAAGGAAGACTGTGTGATAAATATTCCTGGATATAAGTTGTTCAAGATCGAAAAGGAAGGGAAGGAGTAAAGTAGCAGTATTGGTTAAGGAGTGCATTGTATTGCAGCACTGGAGAAGGAAGATGGCTCAGAGAGTTCAAGGACAGGGTCAATTTGGTTAAAACTACGGAACAAAATATTGACCAAGCAGGTAGCTGAAGGACCATCTAGCAGCAATACTGAGGGATGGGAACCTCTAGTTGGCGTTTGAGAGGCTTAACAGTGACAAATTTCAGTTGTGTTTCTTTACTGCATGGAACACATAATCCAGAACATGGAGAAAGATTGGACAAAAACAAGGAAGAGGCTGCCTTCAAGGAGATGACTGTTGATGTGCATGGGGTTATAGACTTTGGGCTGAAAAGGGAGGCAGAATAGATTGCTGCACATATTCAGTGCTTGATATCTTCTTGTAAATTTTACAGCCAGTCCTGCCCAAAGGATGCTGCAAAGAAATGTTGGAATTGTGACATGGCTGAACTGCCTTTAACAACCAAGGCCGTCACTGCAGTCCAGAATAGAAGCCCCATCCAGTTCAACTACTTTTCCTTCTCATGAATACGTTTGGTGTTGCATCGATTGAGAGGAATTTGCCCTACGGTGAACATGAAACTTAGTAAGGTAGAGATGTCATACCTAGCTGACACAGGAGCAGAATGCCATCCATTACTCACCAATTTTCCTGTGAGCCTTTTGCTGAGGAGTGTGAGCTGACTCGTTTCTTCCCTCCTCTGGGTCTTGCTCTGCAGGAGTCAAGCATCCTCCATCATGACTACATGGAGCTTTCACTATCTGTCCTTAATCCCTTAAAGCTTTCAATGATTTTAATTTCCAGACCCTTCTTTTGTACCTGGACAATATTCTCGTCTTCAGCTCAGCATTTGAGGCGGCGCTTGAAAGACTAGACATAATATAGCCCTCTTATTGTAATTTAACTTGAATGCAAGCCAGAGAAGTGCCAACTTTTCTTGGGCACATGGTTACCCAGGAAGGCATTATTCCCGATGGAGAAAATCCGAGTGGTAGAGAGTGGCCTCCATATAAGACAGGGAAGTAACTGTATGGGGTCTTTGGCTTAGCTGGTCACTATATAGGAGGCTTGTGCAAGGCTGTGCATAGTTATTGCCCCACTCCATGATTTACTGAGGAAATCATAGAATGTTGAAGGAGTGTTTCAGAAAGGATGTACAAGGCATGGCGCAGCATGGAGCATCACAAGGAATTGGACTCCTTTTGTATCTTCAAGCAGAAGCTTGCCTCAATACCCATCCTTGGCTACCCAGATTTACATTTCACTTTTGTACTGGAAATTAATACCAGTTTCCTTGGCCTCGGAATGGTGCTGCCACAGGTAGTTATCACTAATGCCAGTTGAAGTCTCAAGCTGAACAGGAGGAATATGGAGAATTACTAAAACTGCTAGCTTTGAGGTAGGCTGTTCTCCAGAAGTTCAGAGATAATTTGGTCAGTGCAGAGTTTGAAGTTTCACAGACAACAATGCACACAGCTACTTTCACGCCAGAACAAGAGGGACCCAATGGACCACTGAAATTGCTCAGTTTTGATTTCAGTTTCAGGACAGATCAGATAAAAATAATGCAAATACTGATGTTGATCAATAGGAAGGAATCCATCTCTGCCCAGCTGGAAGGTACTGTGACTGATGCTTTGTGCATTCCCCAAATTAAATGCAGCATTCTGACTCTGATTCGCTCACATTTGGACTAAGGTTCAGCAGAATGTCACCGACGCACTTAAGAGTGCTTAGACTGGCGTGGTTTCACCATTGCCAAGTATCATGAAATAGGACCTTGAAAAGCTTCAATTTGTCAATGTAGGCATTAAAAGACTACATTATTACGGGAAGGCCCAACATCCAATAACCCAGCACCGGTAAGGGTTTCCATCAAGCATGGGAACCTGCTGGAAGAGGATGGAGCCATCCATTGGATTGTTCATGACGCGGAGGGAAAGATAAAGCAGCTCATTTTTCCTGACAAGTGCCAAGTGATGGTAGCAGTTTGTGATCAAGCAACAGAAATAAAAACTGCCCTGACCACAGTGCAGTATTAGTAATGAGACTGAGTGTGTGGTCATACTCGTGGATATTTTCACCAGAGTCTCACAGGTCATTTCGACCCTTGACCAAAAGGCCTTAGCTGTGGCCAGAATGTTAGTATGTGATTGGTTTGTCTGTTTTACTGTTCCATGTCGAATTCAAACTGATCCGGGATGCAACTTTGAGAGCAAGGTTCTACAGGAGCTCTATAAGGTGTACGGTATCGCTAAGAGCCACACCACCTCATATCATATAGAGGGTAATTGACAGTGAAAACTGATTGATCTGTACTCCAGATGACCATCTGCGAACCTTGTCCCCTGAGAGTAAGCAAAGTGGCCTGAGTATCTTTTAGAGCTGGGTTACGCTTATAGTAACGACTCTCACTCATCTACAAACTATTTCTTATTTGGATGAGATACAATTCACGCCTCCCCTGCCTCCCAAACCATCTCCTTGGGCTTATTACAATATCTGATGGCAATAAGTATCAAATGAGAATAAGCCAGGCATTGAAGATGGCGTACAAGAGGATTGAGGAAAATGTGGAGAGGAAAATCATTTAACAGTTGCAAGCCTGACACAGCTGATCTTCCAATCAACACAAAGATTATTCTCCAAAATTGGAATATCAGCAGTTGAAATGATACAGAATGTCTGACTCAGAACTCCAAAGATGACCACACTTATGTTGTTGCATCAATAGCTGGAGGGCAACCTTAGAAAACAGTTCACAAAGGAAAATTCCTTGAGGCTAACGGTGTGGTGAATGATGTAGGGATAAACAGATCTTTGATAGTCATGTGGAACCTGAAGTGTGATGGCTTGAGAGAGGTGGAATCGGATAGTGACAAGGAATTCTTGGTTAATATAAATTTTAGATATCACCTTAACCCTTACCATTTTTCTAGATCAGAATGCAAGAAGAGAATGCTGCCATTAATGTGCACCCACACATTCTAGGCAACATAGTGCAATTGAACCTGCTAATCATACAAATGCTTAACCAACCGTCACTGTATTCAGTGTGTGATTGCTAGGACAGTGAATCTCAAAGCAGCAAAGTGTGTAATGGAACGTCAGGAGCAGGTGGCAATCATGAGGGAAAGTACAGTACAGGGCAGCTAGAGCAGTTGAACAGACCCTCTCAGAAGGAAAGAATGTCTTTAAGGAAAAACGGTGTCATGGGTAGAAGAATCGGACCAACAAAGCATTTCCTCAACCAGATGTAAACTACAGGTATAATTCCATATAAGTACTGATTTTCATGTTTAACCTTAATTTCCTTTAATGTTATGATGACCTGACCTTAATTTCCTTTCTTGTTTATAATGACCTGCTGCCAGTGGACTTAAGAATCCCTGCTTCATGATCTTTGGGCTAACCATGTGTTTTCAGATCTCTTGCTAGATTAACACATTGCAACTGCATAACCACTGTGGCTGCCACTGTTAAATAACCTTCGCAGTATGTCACCTGACATCATTGCATCTTGAACTATAGGGGTGTGTTCTTGACTAAAATTGAGTCATGTGAGTCATTATCATGCTATCCCATGCAAATTGGTCAGGAAACCTGAACTCGATGCAAATTTGGTGCTAAGCTTAAAAGAAGCCACTAATGGATGTACTTCACTTTCTCCTGGGTTCCTTGTATAAGATCAGGCTCCGCCCTCCCCTGTCCAGTTCCCAGCAGTTGACAGATTTAAATTGCTCCCACCCAATTTTTATTATTATTCATCTTTGACTTAAATAAATATAAGATTGAAAGTGCTGATCCCAAACAGAATTAGTGTTTTTCTTCTTCAGACTTGAGCAGGGTAATGATTACGCTGTTTACATTTTAGTCAGTGGACAGAGAAACATTAATGATTCTTAACCAGATTTATTCCAATTAATCAGTGAAGGAAAAAAAGCCCTACTTTTTATTAGAGTAATGCAAATGCTGTGTTAATTACAGCAACCATAGAAGCAAACATTAAAGGGCCATTCTTGCTATGTGACATGTTAATTATTCATCTTTACTTTTGATTGCACAAACTCTTGCTGTTGCCTTTCTTTTAAAAATCCATTGTTTCTAAGCATTTTATTTTATCATGTGACTTCATGCTTCTGTCTAATAATTATATTGAAAATGAATTTATTGACAAATTTGGATTGATCTAAAAACTTCCACTAAGTTAGATTAATGCACTTAAACCTATTTTAAATATTATAGTTACAGTGTACGATGTTTCCTTGTCTTATGAGTGCATGAGAAGAAAAGAAATCCTGAAAATATCGGAATCCATAACACTTAATGCCAACTATGATCAGTAAAGAAGAGTAACATGCAGACCAAATACGGTATATTTTCAGTAAAATTTTGAGTTTGCTATTCTGCAGAATATATTTGCAGCCAGTTTTTGGCCTTTCTGTGAGATTTGTACAACTAGCAGATGTTTGTTTTCTAGAATACTAGCCTTGCTTGTGATTTTTAAGGTTTACAATTGATGAACTGTCCGTCATCACTTTATGGAAAATGTTTGCCATCAAAACAGTGAAACAAATGTTGCTTTGTTATCGCTGAAAAAAAATTCTACATTCACAAAAAGTGATACCACACCTTTCACAGCCTATGCTTGTATTGAGGAAGAAGTGTAGAAAGCTTAAAAAAAATTGTTTTAAAGTTCCCTACACTTGTGTGGAGGAGAAAAATAGGATTAAACTCAGTAACATTTGATGATGTGTCTTTCCTTGTGTGACAGCAAGAGCCACAGGAAATCAGATCATCTGTATGCATAATTAGGAAATGGGGTGATTGCAGGGACTGCAGACTTGTCCTTTCGAGTTGCTGGGATAATGGTTTTTGAAAGGCTAACTAGCTGACTTCTCTTTAATGCATTGGTCTTCATTCTTAATTGCTAAAAACAAATGTGAATTAACACTTTTATTGGCATTCAGTACTATTGTTTGCACTGTACTCCTTAATGCTTTTCAGAGGATTAGGACAATTAATACTGAAATCAATTTATTTTAACTTACCAGTTAATTCTGATAACATTATGCATTTTGAAAATATAAATGTTTGCTTTCATCTGCAATGACTGTTGGTTGTTAGAGTCTCCTTCAATAGGTCCCCAGCTGACCATGTGTGTCATGAGTTAGAATTGCTGGCAACCTTGAGAGGGGGCGGGCAAAAGGCTGGATCACAGCTGCATGCACTTGGTGCTGGTGTGCTTCACTGTATTCATCAACTCAGTATTCTTAAGGAACTACCCCAGTACAAGGAAAAAAAAGGGAAATGTTAATTTGGAAAATACAGCTGGAAGAGATAAAATGTCATGAAGGAAATGGTATTGCTTTCAGTCTTTTTTTTTTGTGTCCAGTAAATTTTGACTTCCTCATTGTGAAAGAGATATAGATGTGTTCACTCTGTATTTGTGTGACAATCTAATCCCCTGCCCAGAAGTTTGTAGTATTGTGGCCTGTTGTAAAATGCTAAAACTTCTTTTCTGTGCTGTTTTGCTATAAATGGTCAAGAAAATTGCTGCAAGCTTTTTAACGTAAAAGCTTGGTGCAGTTTTCATGTACTAATGTTTTTAGAAATGTGCCAAATGCTTATGATAAATGTCTTATTTACATAACTATGTTCCTTAGTTCTGATAAAAATTACACTTTTGAATAATAGCTTAGCTTTACTGGTGCTCCGTTAGCACTTAGCTTGAGTTGGTAGCTGTAAAGAATATCACATTGGAAACCAAAAGAATTGTAATTAATTGCATTTCTAATGCCATTGCATTTGCAATTTGTTGTCCTTGCTTATTTGAATAGGGATACTGTTTAGTTAAGAACTCTGGGAGAGTAAGCCGTGGCATTACTTTCTTAACAAGTTTGTGATACTCTGAATCTGTATGCGTGATGATGTGTTTCTGGTATTTGTTGAAACTATGTTCACTGCAAACTGATAGAAATAGCTATGGAATGAGATTTAGTACTTTCTTACATCCTGTGGTTTTTCATACTTCCATACTTCTAGTCAACATTGCTGTGTTTTCCAGCATAATTCCAAATAGGCTTATTTTGTTATTCAGCTGGAGTGTGAAAGGAATTTGACCCTGTCAGGATATCCAATTAAATTCCTATTTGTTCATAAATGAACACACATTGCTGTCAGGGTAGCAGAATATGGACTGAATTTGGAATCTCTCTTCAGCAGTGAGTTGGAGGTGCCACTGTTGGACTGGGTGGACCCTTCAACAATGCCTTTTTTTTTAATTCTGGAAGCTATCCAGGTGAAGTAAAGAGTGAAAATAGCATGGGGGAGTTAACATTTTAATTGTGTCCATTTTATATTGCATTTGATTTTGTTGTCAAGCCTTTATGATAATTTGAAAAACTTTCATATTTACAGCTCAAAGGGTTTATGTTCTCTATAATAAGTTCGGGGATAAGATTTTAAATGACCTATAATTAAATATTATGGTCAGGGAAGAGTTTTATTCACCTATATTTAAATGGTTGAAAGAGTAGGGAGGCATTTATGCTGTTGCTTAGTCTTTGGTGGGGCAAAATATTTCCACAACTTCAATTTATTTTGAGGAAGAGAAAATATATCACTAACTTTTTGCCACGATGTACATTTGTTGTGTGACTTCTATCGTGTTAATAATTAAAGAAGTGCAACTTTTTTCTCATCTCAACCCTAACATACTGCTTTTTTGGGATTTTCACAGCTCCTTGCCAGAATTACAACAGATAGAAACCCCTAGCAAAATTTCATCCCTCGATGCTTTTGGTGGTGGTGGGGGAAATCCAGGTTAATGAACTCAAACTGAATACAAGTACTGCTTCTTGTGTGCGTTATGCAAAACTGTACCTACATAGTTCAAGAGCAGGTGTAATGTTGGCAGAAATAATCTCTGCAATATTTTTCACTGTAAGATCTAAAGAGACTTGTTAAAATATTTTTCACTTGTAGTTTCATTGCTGAAAAGAAAGTAGTGGTAGTACAGTCAAATTTCCTGCTGTTTCCATGCCCAAATGTCATGCTATACCTGCATTAAGAATACCTTGGTGTTGGGTGCAGTACCAAAGGGTTGCATGATCAGAGGTGCTGTTCTTTGGGTGAGATGCCAATCCATGGCTCCACCTAAATTTTTCAGGTGGATGTATTATAAATCTGATAGCAATATTTGAAGTTCTCTGGAGCTAGTTATCACTTCTCCCTGTTGCTCACTTGCTGTTTGTGAGATTTTGCTGTACACACAGGTACAGTATTGCTGCAGCGAAAACAGAAATTGCTGGAAAAGCTCAGCAGGTCTGGCAGTATTTGTGCAGAGAATTCAGAGTTAACCATTCAGGTCACATGACCCTTCCTCAGAACTCATACCATACAATATTGCTATTGTGTTTGCGCATGATAGCAGTGTTTCATAGCAGGAGTAGTTTATTAGCTGTAATTTGCTAAATTAGCGTATCCTGAATTTGTGACCAAATCTATGTTAATGCATACATTTCCTTCCTTTCTCTAATCATTGTTTACATATAATCAAAAGCACTACTTTACGATTGCATTATTGATGTTTTTCTGGGAAATACTAGCTCAGATTGAGCTGCTACATCTGAGGATCTGTGACACAAATACTAGTTACATTTTCTACCTGATAAATTCCCATATCCTAGAACCTGATGAGAAATTATTTTAATTTCTGAACAGGCATTACTGTTGAAGTTGTCAAATGTCATGACATTTGAGTTTCACTGAATTTGATAGTTGAAGCACGTGAAAATCCCTAGTCGATCTGCTCTGAACGCTTTTCAGTATTACTCCTTAGTTTTCCCATTGTCTCTTGCATTTCATCTGCACTCCCCTTACTACTCATCTGTTTTCCATCTCCTCCGTACAAGACCAGTTGTAATTAAAGATAAACATAGATTCTACTTTTCATTTGCCAAATCATGTTTAGATTATACAACTTTTGCAGGCCCTTTTTTTTAAGAGTCTCTGCCTTTGCCACATCAGGTTGATTGCTGCCTTAGTATAAAAGCAATCACTCTTGCCTGATGTCCAGATTTCACATCTTGTGACCATGTTGGAACTAGGCTGTAATAATCTCTAAATTTGAATCTGGTCCTGCCAAAGTCAAACAAAGCAGTGGGACTTTGATAGGAATGACCACCATAAATCCATGGAAAGACAGTGTTCTGCTAGATATGCCTGGGACAGGCAATTTGGTAGAGAGAAGTCAAGTGTGTTGCAATTTTCTAATCAGCCTGTTCAGAGATATTACTACTCACCTCTAGAGCAGGTGGGACTTGAACCCAAATTTCCTGGCTCAGAGGTTTCGTATATCATAGAATCCCTGCAGTGTGGAAACAGGCCCTTTGGCCCAACAAGTCCACACCGAACCTCAGAGCATCCCACCCAGACCCACTCCCCCAACAACCCACCTAACCTACACCTCCCTGAACACTACGGGCAATTTAGCATGGCCAATCCACCTAACCTGCACATCTTCGGACTGTGGGAGGAAACTGGAGCAAACCCACGCAGACACCGGGAGAATGTGCAAACTCCACACAGACAGATGCCCGAGGCTGGAATCGAACCCGGGTCCCTGGCGCTGTGAGTCAGCAGTGTTAGCCACTGTGCCGCAGTAGGGCTGTTACTACTGTGCCACAAGAATCCTTAGTCAAGTAGGTTAAATATTTTCTACTTGGCCCGTTCAGAGATGTTATTGCACATCTGGAGCAGATGAAACTTGTACCCAGGCCTCCTGGCTTAGAGGTAGGGACACTGCCACTGCCAAATGGGCCCATGTCCAGTCAGATGTTTTTGTTTCATCAACAGCACCTGCTGCATGTTCAGTCTTGTTGGTATAACCCTTGCACTCAGCAAGCTTATTCAGTGATGAAAATACCATACCATTATTGGTCATGTACATTGAAAACTTTACCTAAAGTTGATCTATGCTTTTGTTTCACATAGTGCCTTCTCCAAGTGGTGTGAGCTGATGACTGAGGTAGAATGGTAGTTATTAATCAGGAGATTTCTCTGCTTATGATTGGCCTGATTCTTACACATCGTGGGATTGATCCAGAGTCAGTGTGAAATGTTCTAGGATCATTCCTCCCTGACTGTGTATATCACAATACCCCTAGAGTATCTGTCTCACTGTTGGGGTGAGACATACCTTATGATAATAATGGAGAAGTCTATAATCTTGCCTGATGAGTATAACTCTACAAGTGTGACTATGTCAGGTGGTTGTTCGACTACTACAAGACAATTCTGTCAATTTTGGGACAAGTCCCCAAAAATTGGTCACATTTAGTGGTACTAGCTTCACATTTTCAGACTGTAAAACTGAATTTTGTTTTGGGCTGTATGCATTACTTATTGTAGCAGCTTTCTATTCTTGATTTACAGCACTTCAATTTGGGATTTAATTTTTTCATAATTTTAAACTGGTTTCCATTAGCTAGCTGCAGTTAAATACATGACTATGATTACAGGAATTCCTGAAGATATATTAGGATCCATCAGTGTACTGGAGAGCAAGTCAACTAGGTGACTTCAGACAAATGTACTAATTCTGTGGGAATTAGTGTTGCTGAAGAATGCTCATGGGTTATGTGATGTAAATTTAGAAAAAAACTGCAAATTATTAACTGTGTGAGATGTGTCACGAAAGTTATTTAACAGGGAAGTATGGAGCTACTTTTCCTACTAGTCTCTTGCTCACACAAATGTATTGATTGCTTATTTCCTGGCTCCTGCATTTCTGCAATTCACAGCATTGGCAGTGTAGTTGAGTGGACTTTTGAATGTATTTGTACTCTAATTGAGAGGTCAGTGATAAATTTGGATAATATGGTAAATATCATCATGTTTCTTAAAATGCTGGACTGACCTTTTGACATTCTGTCAATTATTTATGTCAAAAGCAATACATATTAAGTGACTACTGATATATGTTTCCATTCAAAGACTGATTTATTGCTAACTTAGACTCTCATTGACTTAATATGATTTTCCCTTGATTAAGCAAGTTATGTTAATTTTTTATCCTCTATTTTAATAATATTTCCTTCCAACTAGTACTGACATCAAACTCGGGTATGTCTGTGATTGAATGAGGAATCACGGGTCATTGATCTGTTTCAAGGTTTTTTTGTGGTTAACCAAAATTGAAACAACTGGATACCTAACTCTTTTTTTCATGGATCAACACAGCTTGAATCCAATATTCTTCAGAAATGGATTTAAACTGTGAATGGTTTAATTAAGGAATAAAAATCATTTTGAAGTTTAGTTGACCTTTTGTTTTAAAGCTGTTGACTTATGCAGAACTAGGCGACAGCATGTTTTCATAATTGGTTATCAATATTTGGAAACAAAATACTGTGCATTGAAAACTAAAATAAAAAAGATCACATATCCTTAGGTGTGTAAAGAATATCTGCATTGATAAATAAAATTGTCAATTGTGGACCAACTATTAATGTGATAGAATTCATTCTGAGTGTAAATCACCATGCTGTATTTTGACAGTCTTATTTCTAGCCAAAAGGAAATATGCACAAAATTGTGCACCATTTCTTTTTAGATTGTTACTTTCTGTTATGTCCTCTGTCTTCCCCAGGCCAGGGGGACTGTCTATCCTTTCAAGTCTTAGCAGGAGATACACCGTTGTTCTGCCATTCTCATATTCTGATCTATCAACATATATACCAACGTCCTACACCCACTGCCTCCATACACCCCCACCCTGAACTATAGCATAAATGCTGTCCCCTTCACACTTCTCTTCAGCTCTGAAGAAGTCACCTAGACTCAACATTAGCTTACTCTCTCTGTGAATGCTGTCTGACCTGCTGTGATCTCTAGCATTGATTGTTTTCAGTACAAATTCCAGCATCTGTAGTAATTTGCTGCTGCGTATACATTAAATGCAGAGATAAAAGGTACTGCAGATGCTGGAGAATCCGAGATAACAAGGTGTGGAGCTGGATGAACACAGCAGGCCAAGCAGCATCACAGGAGCAGGGAAGCTTGACCTTTCGGGCCTAGACCCTTCATCAGAAATGGGGCAGGGGAAGAGGGTTCTGAAATAAATAGGGAGAGAGGGGGAGGTGGATAGAAGATGGATAGAGGAGAGGATATTTTGACTTGTCTGCCTCCTCTCCACCTATCCTCTCCTCTATCCATCTTCTATCCACCTA
>JAHRHZ010000084.1:14087150-14223048 GCA_024137785.1 Ginglymostoma cirratum
AGGGAGAGAGGGGGAGGTGGATAGAAGATGGATAGAGGAGAGGATATTTTGACTTGTCTGCCTCCTCTCCACCTATCCTCTCCTCTATCCATCTTCTATCCACCTCCCCCTCTCTCCCTATTTATTTCAGAACCCTCTTCCCCTGCCCCATTTCTGATGAAGGGTCTAGGCCCGAAAGGTCAAGCTTCCCTGCTCCTGTGATGCTGCTTGACCTGCTGTGTTCATCCAGCTCCACACCTTGTTATCTCTATACATTAAATGTATTGTTTTTAATTCACTTGTTTTCTTTGCCTGTCCCTGGTTGCTCCTGAGGACATGGTGGTCAGATGTCTTTTTGAACTGCTTCAATCCATGTGCATATGTTGTGAAATGTAGACAAATAGATGTGGTTAAGTGATCTGAAAGAATTTTGGAAAACGAAGTGAAGTGTAGTGTAATGTAATGTAAATTAAGTTTTATTTTAAAACAACTTTATGATTTTTTTTGTTTCTTTGCCACTGCCCAAAGTGTAGATCTACTGAATAGAGAACCCTCAATAGCAATGTTATTAGTTCTTTCTTGGACTACATATTCTACAGAAATGATTTAGAATGAAATGAGGTTTTGATTTCATAAGGTGAAGGAGTGGGGAAATATGGGGTATCTATTAACTTGCATATAGGGTATCTTTTTTGAAAATAATAACACAAAGGCCTTGGGGTCTTTGGACAATGTTTCAGTACTGATGGCTTAGCGTGATAGTCAGAAGTTTTGTGGCCCAATCAGTAACATCCCTGACTTTGAACCAGTAGCTCTGGATCAATACACATCCCAAGATCTAATGACCAAATAGTGTATGTTCACAACTTGGTCAGACAGGTTGTCATTATCAACCTGCAAATCTTTCCAGGATGCAGATGGTAAGTGCAAGAGAAATTCCTGGTCACCTATTTGATGGAAAGGAAGTTGGAGCTTCTGCCATCACTATTCTGTGCTTTGATGATGGTATGCATGTAAAGGTACATGTTGCCACAGCAACATGAGCTCCCTAAGCCATCTGTAACACAGCTATACCACTTTGATAAAATTTGTGGTTTTCCTAAATCACTAACAACTACCTTCCAAAATTTATTAATTATAAAACATATTGGGACTCAAGGAATAGAAAGGCAAAGATTTTATCTAAGCTTAAGTTCTATTCTGTGCTGCTTTTAAACTGCATTCTAGTAATAAACTTAAGATTAGTTTACTAATCCGGAGGTAATAAAAACGGGTGACCATAATACTGAAATGTTAGTGAGTTTTTTTGCATTTTAACTAACAATAATGTTTCTATGCAATCATAAAGCATGATTCTGATCATTGTCATTTTATATATTAGAATTCGCATTAATTAAACTCACCTCCTCATATGCCCCCCCCCCCACCAAAAGACCTGTTCAGTAAATAGTATGACACAAACCTATTTATGCAGCAGGCTGTGGTTTGCATTTGAAGCAGAAACTCTGACCATTCCAGATTAAATTATATAGGTCAATGAAGTTAATGATTTTGAAGGGATGTAGAACCCAATGTGTTTATGATAATTGATTTTTGTTGAGTTAACACCAGTATGGATCGAAAGAGCCAGATGGCTTCTTTCCTAGGACTGTAAAAGAATCTTTTGTGACTTGAATGCCAGTGCAGGAACGATAGGCCGAATGGCTTCCTTCAATACTGTAACATTTCTATGAATTATAGGTAAAGCAAACAAGTAAAAATCAGTCATCATGAAGATTGTGAGTGTTTTGAAAACTGGACTTCCGTTTCCTCTGATTGAACAAGGCATCATTCAGTTTTAGTCATACTGTATTAAATGGTTAGAAACAAAAATGTATGTAAGATTTGTTCAGTGATAAACATGTATCCCAGAAGGAAAAACAGTTAAACTTGGAAATGGTGTTGCTGGTCTAAACTGCAGTATAAAGGTATATAAAAAAAAAAGTTTTGGACCAGTGCTGTAATTCTAAGTTAAACTTATTCTCTTTCTTTATTCAATATGTCAGTCTTCATAATTATTCAGAATAGTCAAATAGATCTCATTATCATTCATTATTTTTGCAGTTTTTATAAACAATCTAGACTCTGGTGTAGCGAACAACATTATAAAATTTGCAAATAATAAATTTTGGCAGAGGATGTTATGGTGAACATATTAGGACTTTCATGATGACATAACAGGATGCTGAAATGGGTATAAATGTGGCAAGTGGAAAGGCTTGAAATTATGCATTTTGGGAGGATTTGTTTAAAATGATCAAACTATCGGGAAAACTCTCACTAATATTTGGTAGGCAGGAAACCCACTGTCCGTTTACATGGCTGCAGTTTTATATTGATATAGTTGGCTCTTATCTGCCCTCTGAGGTAGCAAACGTCAGAAAGAAGGCTGATCTTTTTTTTTTTCAGGGCAGCTATGAATGGACAAAAGGACAAAAGAAATGCAATCTTGCTGTTGATGCTCTTGTTTTAAAAGTGAATTTAAGACCAAAAAAATCAGAATCAATTGTTACAGTTTAGAAGGATACTATTTGGACTGTTGTGACTGTGCCAGCTCCCCATCGAAATGGTTTACTTAGTGTCATTCCCTCATTCCCTCATTCTTTCCCCACTGCCAATTCCCAATGGCAATCCAATGTCGTCTTGAGTGCCTTGATTGAATCTACCTCCGCAATACTCTCAATAGTACATTCCAGATCTTAACACCTCTCTCTTTGTGAACATTTTTTCTCATGTTGTTACTGTTTCTTTTGCCAGTTATCTTAAATCTGAACCCTTGTAGTGATTGGAACTAGGTGGTCCTTGTTAACTATGTGGTTCTTGATGACCATTGTTAACGTGGGCCAATCAGGAAGGCCTCAGCAGACCAATAAAGCCAGGAGATTAGAATCTCCTCAGTTGAGGATTGACTCTGAGCTGTCTGGCCACAGACAGTGTACTGTGCACTAGTAAATAAAGGGCGATTTGGTGATGGGACACCAGCCTCTGCAGTTATTTCAGCCCTCTTGTTCTCAGTCCTTCCGCTAATAGGAATATTTTTCCTCTTAAGTATCCTGTTGAGTCACCTTGTGATTCTTAAATACCTCAATCCAATCTCCTTACAGTCTCCTCTTCAAGGAAAACAGTCTCAACTTTTTCAATCTATCCTCATTCATGAAGTTCGTCACTTTCTCTGCCTGCATTTCTTCCCTAAATTGTGATGGATAGAACTGGGCACTCCTCCAATTGAGGATGAACCATTGTTCTAAACAGTATTAACATAGTTCCTTGTTTTTATACTCTGTGCCCCTGTTGATAAAGCTCAGGATCTGTTTGCTTTATGAATTGCTGTCTCAACTGCCCTGCCACTTTCAGTGATTGAAGCACATATAGACCTTAGGGTTCAGGTCGAATGGTGGGTGAAGTTTGTCAATAATGTTGCCAAATTTTCAGGCTCAGCTGAAAGCTGTTGCTTATTTTATAGTTTTATAGTTTTCTTATGCTTCACTGAGGTCGGCTCTGTTTTCTCTCAACATTTTTTATGGCATAAGTATAAATCTTATTAAAAATTTGGAAAATTTACCTGGTTGCAGGTTATTAATGCACTGTGCCTGATGTACCTGAATGATGTTCATTTAATGGCTGATTCGGACACAGATGGGTCAAAAAACTGAAATGTGGAGTCCTTTCAAGAACTCTCTGAAATTCCTTCTTTGCATATAACCTGAGTAAGTTTGCAAGGGAATGGAGATTCCCTTCTGGAGCTGTAGGTTAAGTAAAATACTCCAACTGGTGAGTAACTGAGATTCTAACCTATAATTCTCTTGGCTTTAACAATCATTGCAAAGCTTTGTGGAACTCAGCAGGTCCTGCTGTGCTCTTCATTGGGATTGATGGACTGGCAACCTTCATTCAGATATCTAAACAGAATAGATGCAGTCTTGCCTTGGTGAGAAATTGCTGCATCCAACATTTCTTCTGTGTGTACTTTCCTTGCTTGACCGATGAATTCCAATTACTTGGAGGACTGGACAAGTCTGGACCCCACCAGGAACCACAGCGATCCCTTACTAAAACACAAGTGCAATAAACAAAAGATAAAAAACAACAGAATCAAAAATAAATGGAAAATACCCACTCTTAAATTCTTCATTAGACAAACCCGGAGGGTAGTGAATCTCTGGAATTCTTTACCAAAGAGGGCTGTCGAAGCGAGGTCCTTAAGTATATTTCAAGGCTCTGATAGATTTTTAATCAAGAGTTATGGGGAAAAGGCAGGAAAGTGAAGATGAGGATTTATCAGATCAGCCATGATCTCACTGAATGGTGGAGTAAAAATGATGGGCTTCTGTTCCTATATCTTATGGTCTTACTCAAAGATTCTTAAACACAGCAGAAGTAATCCAAGCATACTCCATGGATTGAACAGACGCAACAGCTTTGTATCAGAATCCGTACAGCCTGGTGCAGGTTACAAACATTTTTGCAATTTTAAGAACGACTGTTGTATGCAGTGTTGTACTTGTACCTGTGTGAGGCATGTTTGAAATGACAAGATGATGAAGGGGAATGTAAGTGTTGATTGTTCTGATGGGAATATGAGGAGGTGCCTGGAGAGAGGAATAAGTGGAGCTAGTACATACCCTGTTGCATTTATTCTGTTTAATAATCTGAATGAATGACGTTTGGGGAATGCTAGGAAAGTCAGTGTGGAGGTTGAAAGTGTTATGCTGCTTACCTGTCCTGCCTTCTGAGGTCCTTGAATATTTTTGGACACTGCTCTAGGCTCAAGGAATTGTATTGCTGTTGACTTCCTGTACCACTTCGAGCTGCACCTGATTTTGTTTGAGAAACTGGCCTTTTCATTGTGAGGCATCACCTAACTTCAGTCCTTATGATTTTGGAACATGACCTTTTTTTTATTTAAGAGCTAATCTTTCCACTTCCATTCTTGTGATTGCTGAATTCAAAGGAATCATTATACAGCTCAGCTAAACTGATCTCTTCTGGTGTTCCTTTAATGAGAAATCCATGTCAACCAGCTTGCCTCCTTAATTGGGAAACACACGGATAAATTGTTCATGACATGGAGAAGTTGGAGCCACAAAAATACGCTGATGGAACAAATGGTTTTCTGAGACGTCTCCTTACTATCTGCATGTCTATATTAAGAAAAAAAAATCTGCCCTTCAGTCTCAAAGGAAACAACAAGTTCTTGCACTTCTTTGGCGTGAACGGTTTACTCTTAATTTTTACCCATTACAGCCACTTCTAAGGTCAATTTTATTTTAATGAGATTAGAAGTAATTCTGGTGTAACTCCACATCAGCAAATTGAGAACAGTGGTTGGTAGACCTATATGGTTGGATTGTACCCAAGAAAGAAACTCCAGATATAAATGTTGTCTTATTGTGACAATCAGTTTTTAACACAAGTTCACAGAAAGTATGATGCAACTGTCATTTCTCTTAGCGAGTTACTATTTTTACCTGGATGTCCCTATACTGCACATAGGGAAGTTTACTTCCCTGTGCGTAGTTTGAAACTAAATGGTGCATTTAATGTTGTTAAATGATAACATGTATTGTCCTACAACTCACTTGGAATTGAAAATAACAAAACAATATTCAGCCGTTTGAGGCCAATTTTTAAAATTGGCCTGCGCTGATACTACTTAAATAAGGAAGATTAGTGTACTGTTGTCAAACAAGTTTTAGGATACCTGATGCTATAATCATGTCATTCTGATAGGTGCCACAATTTATTTTCTCTCTCTAAGCATCTGGATCACGTTGTAGCATGGGGGATGATTAAGTAAGGAAGGTGTTCTGATCAACATAGCATTATATGTTGAAAATTGGGAACTGATACTTTGGAGAAGCTACTCTTGTTTATAATGGAAGGCTATGTTGGTTTTTCTGCTGCACTTTTTATTTAAAATGATGTAACTTTTGGTATAAAATTATGTCATGCAGTGAAGCATTTTTCATGAATTTAGTTTTTAACGACTTCGCTCAAATGGCTAATTTTCTTGTTACAATGGACTATGAAAGTCAGGAACAGTCAGGAATTTAGAGATGAAAGTCCTAGCGGTGGACAGGTTTGCAAAACCATCCTATGCCTAATAACTTGAGTCAAATTTGTCTTCGCTGATGCTTTAGTCATGTTGTAGCAAATAATATTCTGTGCATAGAAATTGCAAGATATGCATTATGATTTAATAAAAATATCAATTTAATAGGTTTGAGGCTAAAATTATTGCTCTACTTACAATCATTCAACAGGAAAAATAGTTTCAACCCAAATTCACTGAAACTTGACATTACCAATTCATTTCTTATTGCATGGTCGTAGAGGTTATGTGATGTCAAAGCTCAATTCCTGTAGGTGCATGATTCAGTTAAACAGTAATCATTCTGTACCTTGACATACAATATAATACAGTTACAGTCTGAATATGGAGCACTGAAAATTTGTTGGGAATGTATATCTCTAATTTGGCTCTTAGCATGACCATGCAATCCCTGTGGAATTTAATTTATACAGCCCCTGCTCCTTCATATTGATGACTTCACTTGAATAGACTTGGACCAAAAGTGAGCTGAAATGATGGACATCACGGTGCAACAAATGTGGTATAAAGTCAACACATTTATGACTGCCAGGTTTATTTTCCTCGGATGACAAATTATCTACAAATGATTTTGATAGGATTTGCCCAACTGTGATTTGAAAAAGAAAGTAAACAAATAAGTTTAAGTAATGATAAAGCTGCTATGATGAAATGCAACATTTTTCAGAAGAGAAAAACTAACTTTTTTTTTAAAAGAATTGACCATATCAATATCACAAGAGGACCAAAGTATAGTGAAAACTAATTGAACTAGAAAACCAGGGGTAAGCTTAAAAAGATAGTATATGATGGCAAGTGGACTTGTTTAATTGAACTGAAAGAAAAATCCTCTGTATCCCATCCTTGGAATAGTTTTCTGAGGAAAACTAGTCGACACATTTTCCAGTAACTTGAGTTTCTCCAGAAAATTTTAGTGCCGAAAAGCAATTTATTCACACTGCCTGTTTTTAAAAAAAAAAACACTTAGCTTTTATCTGTTGGGATTCTTTTTGGTCAGTTTTTAAGAGAGCATCTATAATTGGGTTCATTCGTTGTGTTGCCTGCCGCATGTGGAGCTTAAGCTAGGCAGAGAACTGAAGCATGTGATGTGGGGTTGCCAGCCATCTGGTGGTGACAGCAGCAGCAGCAGCAGTATTAGGTGAGCCTTGCTTTGTGAAGAACAAAACTGGGGAAGGCAAGGAGAATCAAAAAAAAGGTACTTTGGATGGAGAAATTGTTCAGTGAGGGATATGATTCATAGAAGGGAATAAGAAATACAGCATAAGACGGATTGATGAGATGATGGAATTTAGTTATAACTGGTATAGTGATTGTAATTAGGTCAGCTCGGTGGACCTCATAGAATGTTAGTTCCCTGATTAGGGCTGTTAATCTGGTCCAAACAGGGAGCCCGAGCTGCCAGGTAAAAAGAGGAGAGTCCGATGTTCTGGCACTGAGAGCTGGCTCTGAGTGTGCTGGATCAGTGTCAAGGAATTTCCAAATGTAAATAAAGGGTAATTTGGTTACAGAATACTGGGCTCTGGAGTTATTTCAGTGTTTGAGAATAAAGCACATTCCTGAAGAAACTCGCTCACAGCAGTCATCTTTGAGTTGAGGTAAGTGTTTCTAGCACCGCGCTGTGACTTTGGAAGCTTGACCTGTTTAACCCTGCCGCCGAAGATGGGGTCCAGTATGTGGAAAGATGTTTTTTTTTTCCCAGGCAAATAACATTGTGGCAAATGAAAAGCAACGGATAATTCTCCTGACAGCCTATGGACCCACAGATTTTTCTATTATTAGGAGCCTGACTTTTTCTGAGGCACCAGATACTACAACCTTTAAAGAGCTTACGGATTTACTTAATGAATATGATGACCTCACCTTCCCCTAATTCTGTGATGCTGTCATCACGACTGAGCAATTCGAGAACGAGGGAAATCTGAATTGTGAATTTGAGGTTAAGAAACTGGTAGAGACATGTGCCTGGTTTAAGCCTTAAATGAAATGCTGAGAGACCGGTTAGTATGTGGGATTAACGATGTAACCATGCAAAAGGTCCTAACTGGACTTGAAACAGGCTCTATTATCTAGGTCAGCCCACAGCAAAACCCCAAAACAAAGCCATGCCTTAACCAAACAATTCAAATTTTCTTCACATCCAGGCCGGCCAGCCATTGTAGTTGATTCTGGTATGTGGACTCGAGACAGCAAAGAAGTTCTACTAGACTAAATTGAATGACAGGAGTCATAGACTAGTATCCAGGAGAGTGCACACTCTGGAAAGTCCACCTGCAGCTGGTTTGGAAGAATTAAAATGCTTAACTACATCCAAATCAGAACCAGTCAAAATAAACATCTAGTTAAATAGTCACCCGGTTCTAATGGAGGTTGATACTGGCGCAGCCGTTTCAGTGATCGCTAAATCAGTCTATAACAAAATCTGTTCTGTACTCCAACCCTTAAGCTTGCACAAGACCTTGCCTAGACTGAGACCCTGTACGGAGAAACCTTTACAGATTAAGGGAACAATTTTGGTTCTCATCTCTAATTTGAAGCAGTTGGTTCAGTTACACTGTAGTAAAAGGCTCAGGCACAAGCTTGATAGGGGTGAAGTTGGTTGGGGAAAAAATTCACCTTTGGTTCAACATTTTTAGATTATTAAAATGGCTGCCTGAGTGAAGTCCTAGTCGGTACTGCCACGTTTTTAAGGGAGGTCTAGGGACTATCAAAGGAGGCAAGTACACCTCGCATATTGACTGAGAAGCAGTTCCATGATTCTGCAAGGCCCACCCATTGCCATTTGCCTCATGAGTAAAAGTAGAGGCAGAAATCAGAAGGCTGGAAAGTGAAGGAATCTTCAGACCAGTCCAGTTTGTGGAATGGCAGCACCGGTTGTACCAATTTTGAAGCCTGACGCATTGGTTTGCCTTTGTGGGGATTTTAAACAAACAGTAAAGTGCTTTTCATTGCTGTTGAATACCCAGTCCCTTGCATAGAGGATTTGTACGCAAAGATAGCAGACAGTCTGTCCTTCACAAAGCCAGATATTAGCCGTGCGTACTTGCAATTGCAATTAGATGAAATTTCCCAGAGATATGCCACAATTAATACCAATAAGCGGTATGTACCAGTATACAAGGCTGCCATATGGGGTGTCATCAGCTTGTGCAGTTTTTTCAGTGGACGGTGGAGAGCATTTTGCAAGTTCTACCCCAGTTCGACGCACTAATAACATGGAAGACCAATAAAGAGCGCTTCGAGAACTTGGACATAGGCATACGCCCGCCTGGGAGAAACATGTAAGGACTAAGAAGGGCAAAAATTGTGTTCCAGGCACCCCAAGTGTCCTACTTGGGCTAGAGTTGACAAAACCGGTTACACCTGTTGGAAGATAAAGTGAGGGTCATCAAAGATGTCCCGGTTCCCATGTCTGTAGTGGAATTTAGGTCCTTGGGCCGGTGAATTGTCACTGAAAGTTCATACGTAACTTGACCTCCATCCTGCCACCTTTTGCATCAACTCCTTAAAAAAAGATCAACTTTGGAACTGGTCGCACGGCTAAGCCGTAGCTCTTCAGGGAAGTGAAGCTTCATCTATCGTCTATCTAACAGCTATCATCCTCTAAGATGATTCCAAGGGAGATCTGGTATTGACATGGTGCCTTCCTGCATGGCATTGGAGTAGTATTAGCTCATAGGTGGCCCAGTGGAGAGGAATGCCACTGGCCAGAAGTGTTGGTCACAGATAATGGGCTGTTGTTTACCAGTAGGGAATTTGAGCATTTCCTAAAATTTGAATAGTATTTGACATATAAGAACAGCTCCATACCATCCATTATCCAATGGCCTGGCAGAAAGAGTAGTCTAAACTTTGAAATAGCCCTGCATCGGTAAGAGGCTTGGTCAGGTCTAGCAACATAAAGGTTGGGCAGGAGCAACAATCCTGAACAAGCACGTGGACCATTTAAAAGCTGTGAACTGTCATGGTGTGGGTAAAAAACATGCTCTGTCTGGGATACTGGCCTCAGTGGAGTTACTTCAGCAGGGATCATTTTTTGATACAAATTTTAGTGTGAAAGGTATTCCTAAATCAATATTCACCAGATTGGAATGCAGAAATTTTAGAAAAACTGTCTTTTGAATTGAGAGAATATGCAACATTGATTTCATTCTCAAAGACAATGATAGTTCCTGCCCTTCAAAGTTTGTGGAACTCCGATAGGCATGCTGCTGTACAATTTAAGACTTGAGGAAGGAGCAGTAATTGTCACTATAAAACTTAAATCCTAAACAAGGGCTTGGTCATGGAACAGAACTGGTAGTTTAGAAGGTTTTGTCTTCAGTGGAAGATGCGGAAATGATCATGGGCAGTTTCCAAGGCAAGTGTATTGATTCCTCGAATAATATTGACCCCAGGCAGGTTCCTAAATCTGGAGAAAGCTGTTCCCAATTCGACTTTTGTATTCAGTAATTGTAGACGAGGTTGTCAAACTCTTGACGAAATATGTGTATTTTTCCTAGGCATATTTTTATATGAGTAGCTTTTTCTAGAGTGAAAAACTTTGATTCCTTGGTGCAATACTAACTCGAACTCATCTATTTAAAGAAGCACAGTTGCAGTAAAGATACTAAGTTGATGGAAAAATCTTAAGGGTGTCTGCTAGTTACAGTATAGTGGGATTGCTGGCATTAAAATTCCTGTAGCCTTGATTTGTTTCAGTTTGTAATTTGTCAAATTCTAACTTTTTTTCCAAATACATGAATACTGTTATGTTCTGGCGATGCAGATAAATCCATGAACATTGCTTCTGGAAAAAAAAAAATTTTTTTAATTCTGTGGTGGTTTTAGTGTTGTATTTGCCTTTATGTCACGGTACAGAAGACTATCCCTACAGTTTGTTTGGGGATATGATGCCAGCTTTTGCATTTGTTTGAAATAAGTAACATTACATTTCAGAATTTTAAAGAGAAGCCTGTTCTGCAATATGCGAATATACCAGCAATAGCTTTGTAGAGTGATTGTGTGATATTGTCGTTTTCTTGCTTGCGGCATTCGTGTAATGGGTGACAGTAGTACAAGCTTCATAGACCCATTGAGCACTGGTGCTGTCCCTCCGCAGTTGCAAGCTAGGTGATATTATTGTTTTGCCAAAGATAATTGGAGAGGGCACATCACCCAATCAATCACTGTTATTTTGTTTCTGCATTTAATGTAACTTTGCGTCTCTCATTCACATTAATAAAAGTTGTCATACATTGACAACGTAACAGGAGCTGTAAATATCTGTAAAGGAGAAGTTCGGAACCCCCTTAAAGTATGGGAAAGTGGACTCTATGCTTAAAAAAAATGAAAAACCTGCAGATGCTGTAAATCTGAAAAAAAAAAAGAGAAATTACTGGAAGAGCCCAGCAGGTCTGGCAGTATCTGTGGAGAGAAAGCAGAGTTAATGTTTCAGGTTAAGTGACCCTTAGAACTGATGGTGGCTAGGAAAATGTCAGTTTATATGCAGAAGATAGAGTGGAGGGACGGGGTAAGGAGTAAATGATAGGTGGGGATGAAGCCCAAAGAGAGAGAAGAACAGTTGGACAGACAAAGGAGTGGATAAAGATCTGGCTAGGAGGGTGACTAGCTATTAATGGGGTTTATTAGTGGCTAACAATGGGTTGTGTGTGTGATAGCC
Source organism: Ginglymostoma cirratum (assembly GCA_024137785.1). Classification (NCBI taxonomy): domain Eukaryota; kingdom Metazoa; phylum Chordata; class Chondrichthyes; order Orectolobiformes; family Ginglymostomatidae; genus Ginglymostoma; species Ginglymostoma cirratum. The sequence continues at coordinate 14,098,940 of JAHRHZ010000084.1, forward strand.
GACTGTGTTAACAAGGCCTGATGTGTGGGGTTTGGGATAAGGACGCTGGAGAGTTCAAGACCTAAAGTTATCGAACTCTGTTGAATCCAGAAGGCTGCAGGGTCACCAAGCAGAAAATAAGAAGCTATTCTTCCAGCTTCGCTCAAGCACTGCAGCAAGCCTGAGACCGAGATGTTGGCCACGGAACGGTGTGGTGTGTTAAAGTGGCAGGCAGCTGGAAGCCCAGGGTCTCTTTTTGTGGACAAAACGTAGGACACCCTGGTCCACTCATCCTTCACTCCCAAGACCACCCCACAGCCTTAACAGTGCCTTCTCCTCAACACCAGAAGGTGTAACATCTGTCCATTTACTTCCTCCCTCCTCAGTATCCAAAGGGCCAAACACACCTTCCAGGTGAAGCAGTGCTTTACTTGCACTTCACGCAATCTAGTCTGCAGCATTTGCTGCTCACAATGTAGTCTCCTCCATGTTGAGGAAACGTAGCATAGGTGTTCTGCAAAGCAGTCACCCAGTCTATGTTCTGTCTGCAGAAAAGGCTCTGAGCTTCCACTTGCCTGCCACTTTAACACATTACCCTGTTCCCTGGCCAATATCTCCATCTCAGGCTTGCTGCAGTGCTCCATTGAAGCTAAGACCAAGTTGGAAGAGCAGCACCTCATTTTCTGCGTGGGGTCCCTGCAGCCTTCTGGACTGAAGCCCTAAAGCTATTGAACACGGTATTGAGCCCTCCAATGTCCTTGTCCCACCTGCCACACATCAGGCCTTGTGACACACAGTCTGATATCACACACAACCCATTGTTAGCCACTAACAGTCCCCACTAACGGTTATTCATCCTCCCTAGCCGATTGTTGTCTCCTCCCTTTGCCTGTTGTACTGTTCCCTCGCTCTCCCTCGGGCGATGTCCCCACCTATTGTTTACTCCTGTCCCCTACCCCAATCTATCTTCTGCATATAGACTGACATTTTCCTAGCTACCATCCATTCTGAGGAAGAGTCAGTTGACCTGAGATATTAACTCTTGATTTCTGTCCACAGATCTGCTGAGCTTTTCCAGCAAATACTTCCCGAAGTGTGTTATTTGCTTATGGTTTATCATATGCTAGTGGGCAATCATGGCTTTATAAGAAGAAAGTTGCACAATACAAGCAAAAAAAAGCATACGGGGCAATAATAGGTTCATGATTTAATTTGAGAACAAAAGGGAAGATCAATGAATAGGGTGGAGGACATGAGAAATTAAATGACAAAAGGTTTTATAATACAAAAATCAAAGGGAGTCATAATGGGTAAAGTAAAGAAATAAAAGTCGTCTAGATGTGACTGGCTAAAGAGCAGTTGTCGACTGTCAAAGTAAAGGAAAGCACTAGGCTGGAGGAAAAATCTCAGTAAAACCAAAAGCGTATTTGTGATCTAAAATAGTTGAAACTGATGGTTGAGTCTCGAAGGCCACAGAATGCTGAGTTGAAAGGTGATGTGCTGTTTTTTGAACTTTGTTAGAATGTTGTAGCAGGGGAAAATATAGCAAGGGTCAGGAGGGGAATAAGAGAGAATTTAAATGGCATGCAACAGGAAGTTCAGGGTTTTGTTTGTCCGCTTAATAGAGTGGTCACCCGTACTGTGTTCTGTCTCCCCAGCGCACAGAAGGCCACATTGTGAGCACAAAGCAACAACAAGTTGCATTGATTAGAGATAACAAGGTGTAGAGCTGGATGAACACAGCAGGCCAGGCAGCATCAGAGGAGTAGGAAAGCTGACATTTCGGGCCTAGTTTAATGCAGAGAAGTGTCACAGGATGCTTCAGAAAAATCAGTGAACTAAATTGGATGCCACATTGAAGGAGGAAATATTGAAGGAGCTGGGTAGAAGCTTGACTTATCGGGTAGTTATTCAGAATGATTTTGTGGTAAGGTAATGGTGAGGCTAATAGCACTCAGTACCAGTAATTGGCGGAAATTGGACAGTAACTGCACCAAATAAAAACCGAAAGAACTGCAGATGCTGTAAGTCACTGAGGAAAAAAATAGAAATTGTTGGAAAATCTCAGCAGATCTGGCAGCGGTAGAGAGAAATCAGGGTTAATGTTTTGGGTTGAGTGACCCTTCCTTAGAACGTGCACCAATTTCAATTAAAGACAGAAATCTGAGAGTTTTGTTCAGAGTTATCCACTCTCCCACAGGTTGTTCAACACTGAAGTTAAGGCAGCATCTTCAACTTACACACTTGCCCAATTGTTCTGCACTAACAACGGTGGAAAAATGTTAGGGCTGGTGCTTCAGGAGTATGTAAATGCTTAACAGCGTGATAAATATTTATTAATTCTGGCCATGAAAACTTAATTTACGGTGGTCGAGCTTCATTCCCTTATCTCTTAAAAGATTCACCTGATCATTGTGGACTACTTTTTTTTTCTATCTCTTTTGCTGTATTTCCTTTTAATTCTATTTGTGTTTCCTAATCCTTAGTTCATTTTTATACATTATTCATACTTCCTGCTGTATAGACTCTGTGATTTGGTAAGGATTCTTCAGTCTGACTTTGAGATGCCACAGTTTGTTGTCCACAGAGTAATCCTGAGCTTAAGAACAGAGGTGTGCTCTATTCCAGCATCTGTTTCAATGAGGTGAGTGGCAAGCACAGTTCCCTTCACTTTCTGACTGCAAAAACTGGACCAGTATATTAACTACAGAGTATTTTGGTGCATACTGATAATGTGAAAGGTGTTAAAAAAGATTCATTGGTTATGTTATTTTGTCCTGAGTTAGTTATGTGTAGTATCAAGAAGAAACACTGGAAGAGGACACTAATGTTTCATGCAGCACAGCATGAATAAAATGTTGGACTGTACGTGAATTTTATTCAGATTGTATAGAGGAAACCAGCAGCACAACAAAAATGGGTGCTGATCTTAGTGGAGGGAGTGAACAAGCTTCTTGGAGTCATTTTCTTAGTATGTTATTAACCTATTTTGTTGAAGGTTGCTTTGATATTAATAGTAGCTATTCACCACTCTGGTGTCTGGATCAACCTGAACTAGTTCCGGCAAATTCTGGATTAGTTTTCTGTGTTAAACTAATTATTCAGTCATCAGCAATATCCTAATGCACATGTTGACATGGGCATTTGTTATCAACAACATTAAAAAAAAGGTGTACCTGTAATCTGTCGCGAGCATGCTTAGGCAAGAACTAACGTAAACATGAAATAAATCAGGTTTTGTTTTAAACCCACTGCAAGCCACTTGATCAGTGCAAAACATAAGTTTGTTACATGAATGGTATTATTGAAATTACTTGAGCTTGCATTTCCTATGTAGGCATCCTTATTGTTGCTGTTTGAAGAAGGTTACTCTATGAATCAATACTTGTTTAAAACGCTATCATCATGAAACTAATGGTGAAAAATGTACATATTCTGAACAGACAACGGTAGATTTTCTATTGATCTGAACAAGGCATCTATGCAAGGTCAGTACAATGATCTTGATATTCACATATTTGATTTATTCATTCAAACGATGAAGATTTATTTTGTGAGATTTGTTGCGCTTTATTAAAATTGAAAATTCTTTATCATGACTAATTTTAATCTTTATTTTAATACAAGTGTCAGGAGTAGACTATATTGCCTATCCCTGCCATTCAGTATAAACTTAGCTGATTTTGAACTTCAACTTCACTTTCCTGCCAGCTCTCTCTAGATCCCTTGAGTCACAGAGATACCAAAATTCTGTCTGTCCCAGCCATACGTATATTTACTGATGCAACATCCACTTGCCTCTGAGTTGGAAAACTCCAAAGATTCGTAACCCTTCAGTGAAGTACTTGCATCTTCTCTCTATCCTTAACGATCAACCCCTTATCCTGAGACTCTGCTCCCGTGTTTCAGATTCCCCAACTAGCAGGAACCAAATTTCAGCATTTATTCTAAATTGGACAGTCTACCCTGTTAGGTGCCTTAAAAGTCTTGGACGTTTCAGTGTGATCATTTTTTATTCTTGTTTTGGCCCAACTATTTACTCAGTCTGTGGAAATCTCTAACAATCTCCCATGGGCCAGTTTATTGAGCTTTTGCTTTACTGCCTCCCTTGCAAGTAAAAGGTAAAGTCACCGTAGTACAACATGACGGTAGAGGTGCTCTCTTATTTAGAGAGAAACATGACTGGTGGTGGTTTAACCTGAGGGTCACCATGCCTCAGAGTGAAGAATTTTTTCTAATCTAATCAACCTGTTCAGAGATGTTATTATAAAAAGGAGTGGGTGAGAGCTGAAACCAGGCATCCTCGCTCAGAGGTAGGACATTGCAGGATAACCTCAGCTGGTGTAGGAATTGAATCCACTCTACGCTGCAAACCAGACATTCAGCCAACTGAGATAATGGACTCCAATGTAAGCAAACTTTTACAGAGTATTCTGTGTGGTCTTGCCAAAGCCCCATGCTAGTTATAACAAAAGTATGTTAAGGGAGGTTCAATTAAATAGCTAAACACCAAAAAATGTGTTTTAACTATACATTTTATTTGAAGTAAGGAAATTCCAGAAAATGTTTTTTGCTGACATGGAAACAATTGCAGACTCATTGCTTCTATGTATTTTGAGTTTTGTGAAGTTTTATCCTGATCGTGGTGAGAGAATGGAATACTTCTCCGTTTCACCGGTGACGTCATGGACTTTGAGTCAGGTACGGCTGAGTAAGACTCTCAAATGACGCAGGTTAACCATCGTTGAACACTACACTGCACCACATCATTGTGATAATTTGCTGTTTTCATAGCAGCCACTCACAGATAACTACTGCGTATGCAGATTATGCTGTCCGGTTATGCTGACACAGAAATATTGATACAAGTTGATTTACGTGTCTCTCTTGTTTGAATTATGAGTATATAACTAGTAGAATTGTGCTGAATTTGGCAAAGTTGGGCATACATGTTTCCTCGAGCGAAAAATGTAATTCTAAAGTGACTGCACATATATACATGCAGCTACTACAATATTCATAACCTTACAATGCCCGGATGTCAGCTCCTTTATGCCATATGGAATCTATATTTACTTTTCTAAGCATGGTATTATGGGTTATGGTAGTAGCTGAAAGCACAGCTGATTAGATAGCATATTTGAAGCACCAGCTTTCAGTTAGTGACATTTCTTGGCAATTTATCATAAAGTGATTTCATGGACTGTTCAAGCATCAAGGTTGCATATCATATTCTGCAACATTACAAAGATGTGTCTGGACTGTGTCAGGCCTCTGGAAGTTGATAACTGAAGCAGCTGGAGAGTGAACTAGACAGCGACTGGAGTTGAAACTTTGCAGTTTGCATTTGGAACATACAACAGTATAACAAAGGAGCGGGTCCTTCAGCCACTTTGTCTATGCTGACAATGATGCCATTCTAAACTAATCCCATTTGCCTGGACATAGTCTGATCTGTCTATTTCTGGCTTGTTCATGTGGAAATCTAAATGCCACTTAAACTGTGCCAACGTATCTGTTTGTACCTACCCTCCTGGCAATGCATTCCAGGCACCTGCCATCCTCTGTATATTAAGAAGAAAACAAGCTTGCCTTCGACATCTCCTTTAAACTTTTCCCCTCTCACCGTAAGCCTAGTATTTGACATTTTCACCTGAGGGAAAAATTCTCTGACTATTCTAACCATGCCTCTCATAATTTTATGTACTTCTATAAGGTTGCCCCTCAGCCTCTAACCTCTGTCAAAAACAATCCAAGTTTGTCCAATCTCTCCTTTTATAGTTAATACACTCCAATTTAGGGAACATCCTTCTAAGCCTGTTATGCACCCCTCCCAAAGCCTCCACATCCTCCTCGTAGTGTAGCAACCAGAACTGCACACAATGCTTCAAATGTTGCTTAGCTAAAGACTAATACAACCAGTTTTTGAAATGAGTGCCCTGAACAATGAAGGCAAGCATGCTTACGCCACCTTTACTACGTTATCTGCTTGTGTTGCCACTTTTAAGGAGCTATGAACTGGCGGTCCAAGATACCTTTTTTGTTTGAATGCTCCTAAGGGTCTTGCCAATTACAGTATATTTTCCTCTTGCGTTTGATCTCTCAAAATATATTACCTCTCACCTTGTCCACAGATTAAACTCCATTTACCTTTCTCTGCCCAACTTTCCAACCGCTCTGTCATACTAAAGTCAAACTTCCTTAATATCCACAATTCCACTTTGAAAATTGGTGCAAAAAATACAATCAAAGTCCCACATGTGAATTTGGTCTGCTTGTAGTTTGTTTACTCTGTCATTTGCGTCAATGTCTCAACTGCATACTTGAGTATGGTTTCAGAATTATTCTCTGGTGAGGAAATTATGACTTGCACTGTACTTGGGGTAGTGATTAGGTTTTTCTGTAAGCTGCTTGTTCCCTGTTTCCAAAAAACTTCATCGGATGTATCTCAGTAGCTCTTTTCATGCTACCGTAACTTTCTTTCTCAAGCTATCATTCTGTAGATGTCCTTGAAGTCTGGTCTGATCTGATGCATTGACTGGATATTTGAATCTATGATATTGTTGGTAATTACTGCCTCTCTGAAGTGGTATCAGTATCCCTGACTGTTTGCTTGCCTCTTTGTATCTGATCTATTTTGTTCAGTTGTGTGTGTGTGTGTGTGTGTGTGTGTGTGTGTGTGTGTGTGTAGTAATATATTTAGTGTAGTACCCCATTTATGTCTTGTCATGCTCAATATCTTTGATTTTAATTGTTTGTCTGTCTTGAAATGTGTTTGCATGATTGTTCACGTAATGCAGTGTTCTCCTTTTATTTTTTTACTCTGCTGAACTCTGGGTATGTAAAAACAGAATATGCACACCAGATCAGCCAGTACCTGTAATGATTGAAGGTAAATAGTAATGTACTAAACCTGTCGCTTGAACTACTAAAAATAGAAATCGGGACAAAAGTTTATAATCCCTCCTTTAGAGTCAGGGTCCTAGCCTTATTACTAGCATGGAATGAGAGCAGACATGATTCTCACAGTCTTTACCAAAGGAAAGAGCAATGGCTGCAAAGCTGCTATAATGATGATTTCAGTAGAGGTAGGAATTTTTGGAAACACTCCTATTCCAGGATGGTTTAATGGGAGAAATTTCATGGAAAACACTAGGAAAGAGAGCAATATCCTCTTTGAAGTCCTTGCACAGGTAAATGGTATTAGAGGGCTCTTGCCTTGTTCATGCAATATCCCTTTAACAAGGGAGAAAGGAAGATAACCACAGATTAAGCAGGTTAACATCGATAGTGGCTCGGCTCTTGAGAGTCCCTAATTTGGGATGAAATTATCCCTCAAGTAGAAAGGTATATAGAAAAGATAGAAGAAAAGTTCAGATAAGCAGCATGGGGTTTTGAAAAATTAATTCACGTGAATTTAATGGAATGGCTTGAAGAAATAATTATAGAATATTACTGATATTGGAGATGTGCATGTTTGCTTTCAAAGAACATTCTGATAAAATGATGCGGATGTGTTTTTTAAAAAAAAAGTTGAATGGTTTTGGACGATTCATTACAGCCTGGGCAAGATTTGAAATGTAGAAAAGGCATTAATTGTTAATGGATAGATATTCAATCATGATGTTCCTATTAGTGATGGTTTTTGAGCATTGGTCTTCAGTCATTTTTAATTGCCAGCATTTTTCTAAGAGCAGAACAGTCTCAATTGTTCATTTGCGTTTGAAAGAATGAGATGGGGTCATTTTTAATAGCCAACCCCTTTTAATTATCAGAAGCAGTTGTGTTTGTGGAAAAAGGACCCAATCATCAGTTCTGCAATTTTGATTTTATTCAGTGTATTTTTTTTTTTTATTTTTTAAAGCATTCTGTTCAGACATGTTATTACCCACATCTCTGGAGCAGGTGGGACTTGAACCCAGGCCTTCTGGCTCAGAGGTAGAGAATGTATCATTGCACTGCAACAGTCCAGGCCAATTCAGTTTCCTCATTAGAGCAGGAATGGTTGGCTGGTGGTGACTTCTGGGCAGGTAAATAACCAGAATGATTTTAATTCTGCGCAGCTGCTGAGGTGAATAGGCTTAACTTTGTCTCCAGTATAGCTGTATCTTGTGACACAGTGGTAGTCACCCAACTTATAGACCAGAAGATCAGGGATCCCATCTGAGCTGCCACAGAGGTGTGTTGTAACATGTCCGAGCAGGTTGATTAAAGATAGTTATAAGTTATCTAAACTTTGGTGTAGAGTACATAATATAATTATAGTTATGACAGTGGAATCTATCATCAGACAGATTAGCTAGCACTTGGGGCAATTATCAGCTCATCAGAGTCAGCATGGGCTTGAGGTGTAAGTCTTATCCAATTAAGTGGATTTGTTTTGAGAATATCACTAGAATGGTTGTTGCCATTATCCGAGGGTTTGTTGCTGAGACCCCCTCATAAAACCCATGAACCCCCATAATGTGTCATTTCCAGCGTAAAAAATAGTTTTACAACTAAAAATATTTTTGTTTTATTTACTTAATGTGAAAGTTGTTGCAGGTGCTAGAAGATTGAAGATCGGTGAAGGGTATAGGATGCAGGTTGGGATATTGGTTGAGGGGTGGGATGACTTGTTGCACCTGTGACCCTTTCTGCATCTTTGTAAGTGCTGACACTTTGTTACAGGCTGTTGGCTGGCTCGAATGATCATAGTGCTGTAGTGTGAGTCTAAACATTCAGTAAAGGCTTATTTGGACAGGAATGTGGAGAGGCATAGTGTGAAACTTCTTTTAAAAAATAATGAATAATAATTATTGAAAATAGTTCAGAATTAATCACAAAAGATCAGTGGTAAAAAGTTTTAATCTGATCTATCATGCTGGCAATTGGTGCATAAATGGTAATAATGTATGAAAGTCCTTACACTCTGCAATGTTTCATTACTTCCCTGTTGCATTAGTTCTGTGTGGCTCGACTTTGATATACAACCTGCATGGTGGTAAGCTATATGAAATATGAAGTTCCTTTCACTAATGAAGCACAACATTCTTGATGCAGTAAGAGGATTATAATTCTGTCAAAGCAGTTGTCATCAATAATGAAACTTCTTCCATGAAGTTTATTAAGTGAATAGGAGCTTTTTAACTCCTTTGACCAAACTGTCCTGTCACTTCCTGATGGATTTGATGCAAGTGTTTGGCAGCTGTGCATGCAGGTTTAAAGTAGAAAACCTGAAGAGAATCTCTGTACATAGAAAGCATTGAATTCTTTAACTTGCATCATAAATAATTTATTAAGTCTGTTTCCTCAATTGTGTTTGGTGTAGTTATGCAACTGAACAGCAGCTGGAGTACCAATTTTTTTTTTTTTTTTTTTTGGTGATACCATTGTCTGGCCCATTAGATGTCTATTTGTCGAAATGATAGTGAAACGTAGAATATTGGTTTTTTTTTGGTTTTTTTTGGTTTTTTTTTTTTATTAATTTCAGCACAGCTTAACTACTTTTGCAGCTTTAATACGACCTGCAATTTGATTTTTGTTAATTCTGGGTAAGGGGGAATCTTTGCTAATACTACGAAACACACAGCACAGAGACTTTGGTATTTAAAGTTTCAACATCCTCTGGTGTTACAACGGCAATACTCATTAAAGAAATTATTGAATTCTTATGAAAGAAGAAAAACCTGTGCTAGAAAAATAATTTCATATGGTTACGCTTTAAAATGCCTGCTTTATTGAGTTTATTTGCTTGGTTTCTTGCACCTGTTTTTAATGTAACGGTCTTTCTAAGATGTACGAAATGACTTAGTAAACTTGTAATCTGAGTTATGCAGATTCCGTTAGTAGCGTCTTCTCCACCACTCCAAAAAGTTGTCAATATTGGAAATCTGAACTTAAGAACAAAATTTTGGTCATTCTGTACGGGTCTGACAGCATTTCAGAGAGAGTAACAGTTTGAAGACCTTTTTCGTCATGGTTTGTTAATTAAATTGAACGCACAAACGTTTAGTTGGGGTTTTCCATTTTGTTTAATTGCCAAAATGGCTGATCATAAATGCATCGGTTCCATTTTATGAATGCCATCAAGAATGCTGTATATTTTTAAAGTTGCTGTTAACTAATTTGTGCTCTCCTTTCGGCAGGATTCTGAATCCTTGGATGCTTGTATTCAAAGTACTCTTTCAGCACTCTATCCACCTTTTGAGACAACAGCATCCACAGTCCTCTGTCAGGTTTTTGATGTAGTGGAGAAAACGTATCGTGGTGACGGATTGCGCTACTTCATTGATTTCCTTGTGCCTGCTAAGCACATTCTGCAATGCATTCAACAAGATGCTTGTGTAAGTATAAATGTGCAAGGAAAGGGGATAATTCACTTTGTTAGGCCTGTGTCTTCGATACATGTATCTTATTTTGAGTCTGTTAATGTGTTTATTACAGACAATGTACTGCTGCAAATCTAGTTAATCTGAATGTCTTTAAAAATGCAAGATTTGTTATCCTTAACGGCAGCACTCAAAGCCGTGCATGGGAAAAATGCAACTCGTTTCAGCCAGTCCCTTTAACAGTGCTGTTGCATTTTGAAGCACAAAAATATTGGTCAGAAAAATGTGACTACAAAGTTGCTGTTAACTAAGTTTGAAAAACATGCAACAGACTGGAATAATTTTACAATAAAAACAATGCTGGGGACCTTTATTCAAAAAAAGACACCTATAGTAGCAGCATCTGTGGAGAGAGAAACAGATTTAACAGTTTGAGTCCATTGACTGTTTTCAGTATGCTAATTCTGTTTCTCTCTCTCTCTTCAGATGCTGCCAGGTCTGTGGAATTTATCCAACATTTTTTGTTTTTATTTCATACTTCTAGCATCCACAATATTTTAGTTTTATTTGAATGCATTTATCTTGCGAAAACTTAAACATTTTTAATACAAACATCACACCTCTACAATTACTTTTTTCACCATATATCGAGAGTAGATCAATGGGATGTTAACAGGAATGTCTAAATTCTTCTAAAACTGAACTTTTATGAGATGCTATCCATTGTTGCAAGAAGTAACCAAATTTAATAATGTTAAAATTCCTAACTCAATTTGAGAGAAGAATTGATATTAAATTGTTCTGGAACTCCCATATATAATTAGAATATCAGTTCTGTAACTATTAAGCTGCCCATAAATCTTTGACTATTTGTGTCAGATATTAATGATTTAAGAAATTTAAAATGCAGAACTGGTTATGCTTTTTGATTATTCTCTGTAAAGTGGAAATTATTTGATTAATTCAAAGATTGACTTATAAACATCAAGTGTGTAGCAAAGGAAAATGGAATTTAAAGCCCTCATATAATCAGACTTTGCATGAATTTGGTTGAATAAATCCAAATCCATTTTACATTTTTTTTTAAATGATGAAGCAACTAAAATTTTAATATTAAATGAAACCATTGATTATGCAGTCCAGTAAACTTGATTCTGGTGTGAAATACAAATTATAACTTGAAATACATGCTCCATTTTAAATGGTGTTTCATTGTAATCTTGGTTAATTCTACGTGTTATTAAAATAATGTAACAAAACACTACACATTTTAAAACAATCTAACTTAAAGCAGAAATATTTTTGCAATTTAAGCACTCATTTACAGAGTAGATGACTGATCAAACACTGTTATAGAATCATACAGCATGGAAACAGACCCTTTGGTCTATGGTTGGTTGGTTCGCTCACTGAGCTGGGTCATTAGTTCGCAGACGTTTCATTATCCTGCTGGGTAACATCAGTGCAGCCTCCGATGAAGCATTGTTGTGTTTTCCCGCTTGGTATTTAAACTCTGGAGTCCATTTGAGTTGATTACCTCATATTTCCGGTATTTCTTCGCAGTGGTGTGTATTTAGGGTCTAATTCTGTGTTTCTTGATGGCCTTCTTGGTGGACAACCAGGCCTCTAGAAACTCCCGTGCTTGTCTCTGTTTGGCCTGTCCTAGGATCCTAATGTTGACCCAGTCGAACTGGTGGTTCTCCTTATCCGCGTGAATGGAGACGAGTGAGCATTGGTCGTGTCATTCTGCTGCTAGTTGGTGTTCATATATTCTTGTGGCCAGTTTCCTTCCTGTCTGACCAATGTAATGTTTGTCGCAGTCCATGCATGGAATCTTGTATATCATGTTGGTTCTGTCCATAGTGGGTAAGGGGTCTTTGGTTCAAGTTAGCAGTTGGCATAGTGTTGACATAGGCATCAGAATGGCACATAAACCTAACGGTTGTAGGACTCTCGTGGTCAGTTCGGATATGTTCTTGATGTATGGTAATGTGACGAGTGTGTCAGGACGTACTGTATCTTCCTGTTGTTGTTTGTGTGATAGGCATCGTTGGACCCAGCTGTTTGGGTATCTGTTGTCCTTGAATACTTGGTAGAAGTATTCTTCTTCGTTTTGGCATAGTTCCAGGTTGCTGCAGTGTGTTGTTGCTCATTTAAACAGTGTTTTCATGCACCTTCGTTTATGGGTGTTGGGGTGGTTACTGTTGAAATTCAGGACTTGATTCGTATGTGTGGCCTTTCTGTGTACCTTCGGCAGAAATTCCCCACTGGCCCTGCGTTCTACCAGGATGTCCGGCAGCTGTTCGTTCTTTTCTTCTTCCCTGGTGAATTTGATGCCGGTGAGAGTGTTGTTTATTGGTTGGTGTGTCTCCTCTGGTTTCCACAGATATGACAGGGAAATTACGTGCCAAAAAACACTATTCCTAGATGCAACCAACCTAGAGTGGACAACAGACTTAGAACGAGCCATTAGCATCAGTCAAGAAATAACAAGAACCAAGATCCTGCAAGAAAAACTAGCCAAACTAACCCAGCAAAATGACAACCAAAGATCAGCCACTTGGATAAGAAACTTTTCAGACAGGACAGTAACAGACACAGAGAAAGTTGTTCTAATACGTGGTCTCAACTACACCCACAGAGATGCTAACAGGACAAAGTTCCTAGCCACACTAGAATCCACACTGAAGACCAATGGCATCAATGAGGAAATACAACCAGCCATTAGACAGACAGTGGCCCTGACACTGACTGAAAGGAACGAAGTTAACACTCTCTCAACACATCAGAAAGGAAGGCCCGAGAAGGACTGAAAAAAGACACATACATCATAATCCTACCAGTGGGCAAAGGGCGCATGACCGTAATAATAAACAAACGGGACTACCTCACTACAGCACATGCGCTGCTATCAGACACGAATACATACCAGCAAGTGCACATTGACCTGACACCGCAACTGGGTAATAAAAAATCAACACACTAAAGAGACTGAAACAAACTAGACAAATCAACAAAGCAGACTACCTAAAAATGAAACCTGAAGGGACAAACAACCCCAATTCTACGGCCTCCCAAACAGCTGGGTCTGACAATGCCTATCACACAAACAACAACAGGAAGATATAGTATGTCCTGACACACTCGTCACGTTACCGTACATCGAGAACATATCCGAACTGCCCACGAGACTTGTACAACCGTTTGGCATCAGAGTGGCGCACAAACCTGTGTCAACCCTATGCCAACTGCTAACTCTAGCCAAAGACCCTTTACCCATTGTGGACAGAACCAACATGATATACAAGATTCCATGCAAGGACTGCGACAAAATTGCATTGGTCAGACAGGAAGGAAGCTGGCCACAAGAATACATGAACACCAACTAGCAACAAAAAGACACGACCAATACTCCCTCGTCTTCATTCACGCAGATAAGGAGAACCATCAGATCAATTGGGACAACATCAGGACGCTAGGACAGGCCAAACAGGGACAAGCATGGGAATTTCTAGAGGCCTAGTTCACCAATAAGAAGGCCATCAATAAACACATAGAATTAGATCCTGTATGTACACCACTGCGAAGAAATACCGGAAATGAGGTAATCAACTCTGGACCCCAGAGTTTTAAATACCAAGCGGGAAAACAACAATGCTTCATCGGAGGCTGCACTGATGTTACCCAGCAGGATAATGAAACGTCTGCGAACTAATGAATCAGCTCGGCGAGTGAACCAACCACAGCATCCACAACCCGAGCTACAAATCTGCTGTAGAACCTTAGACCCTTTGGTCTAACTTGTCTGCGCCAACCTGATATCCCAATCTGATGTAGTCCCATTTTCCAGCATTTGGCCCGTATCCCTCTAAACCCTTCCTATTCATATCCCCATGCAGATGCCTTTTTAAATGTTTTAATTGTACCCGTCTCCATCACTTCCTCTGGCAGCTTGTTTCATACACACACCACCCTCCATCTGAACATGTTACTTCTTTTTAAATCTTTACCCTCTCACTTTAAACCTGTTCCATCTAGTTTTGGTTCCCCTATCCTTGGAAAAAGATCTTGGCAATCATCTTATTACCCACCATTACAATGGTGTAGTGGAAACTAATTTGAAGCAATCTCTTTTATCAGTTCACTCCATTCTAATCCTGAGATGCCTTCAAATAAAACTTGATCAAGTAAATAGCTCTATTTTAAGAAAAACATATCTTTAACAAGTAGTTATACTACATGCAGAAGCTAGGGAAAAGAATTAAAATGCCAGAACTGTTGATACTGCTGTTCTAGTCAAATTGATTTGAAAATTAACATATTATGCAATACCCCTAACTGCAGCCTCTGCATAAGTGCCTCTGTGCAGTGATAGTATTTGCATTGCCCTGCAGTGTATTAAATGATTTCACGGATTTACTTTCTTTGTTTTCTGGTCTCAAAGTTTGTTGGATTTTTTTAGGAGCTGCTCCAGCTTGATTTTAAAATGTTGCTACTGTAGGTTTTTTTTTGACTAAATGTCTTCACAGTGGGCATTTTCTGATTTTTTTTTTTTGTGAAATTTTCTGATTTCACTTTGCTTTCAAAGTTGGTGTGGAATTTATCTTTTGAAACGACACATTTTCTTTGTATGATGCTTCAGCCCTTTCATTTATTTGAATCTTCAAAACATTTTAGCTCGAATAAATTAAAGACACTCCATAGGACATAATGAAGTCAATAATATTCTATTGCTAAAACTAATCTGTTTTAAAAGTAAGACAACCTTTCATGATAAATGAATTGAAAATACCATATATCTCTCTCACTTCCTTTAAAAAAAAGGAAGTTCTACATCTGGAATACTTCTTTAGTAATTAAAGAGAAATACATTCTTATTGTAAATCATATGAAGCGAGATTTTGGTATGGTTGGTATTGGAGTTCCTGACTTGGAAATATATTGCTTTTCACTCACCATTGCTGGGTCAAAATCCTAGAATTCTGTTCCCAACAGCATGGCATGTATGTGAGCCTACACCAAATGGACTGCAACTTTTCAAGAATGCAGTTCACCGGCACCATCTTGGCAAACAGGGATAGGCAATAAATGCTAGCCCAGCCACTGAAACCCACTTCCTCCACATAACCAAAAAAATCTAAGCTTTCTGTTACTCAATTCTAATTGTCAAATCAGAGCGTTATGGTTCCTGTTTTGTTTGTGTGAGCAATAAAAAATGCTGAAGTAAAGTTGCTAAATATTTGGCTTCACTATTGGTCAAAATACAACCTGGGAGAGAAAGAAATGTAAACTTTTCTTTCCTTACATGAACCAACTTTGTAAAGGCTGTATAGATTATTATTTATGCTGAATGTATTCCTATAATAAAAGTCTTGCTGTTGCACCTCTTTCATAATTTTGTTCTAATTTTGATAAGATCTGATGAGAAATTTAGTGCTGGATAGTGCACTTGATGTGTAGTACTTGCAATGTAGATGATGCTGTTACACTCAAAATTTTGTCTTTTGGGCAATGTTTGCTTTTGGTCGATGAAACAAAAAAAGCTGGTATAACTCAATTAGCCAAATAGTGACCTCCTGTGCTGTAAATTTCCATGATACTTTAGAATTTAAAGTTAAAGCATCTTTTTGTTTTCTGCCTTTCCTCTTGGCTCCTCTCTTGGCATTGAAGTCTCTTGTTTTAACAAAAAATTACACCATTACAACTTGCTTCTCTCTATTAGGTTTTAGCTCAATTTGTCTCTCAGTTCTTCTTACTTTGTTGCTGCTCCAGGTCCAAAGCCTCTTGAACTTGCATCCGCTCCATTCTTATTAGGGATAACAGTCTCCTCCTTCGCTACCAACTTCCTGCTTTTGCTGGACCAAGAATACTTTTCCATGTGTATGTGGCATTCTGATTCCATATCTATTGCATTGATTTCACTAGGCTACTGCCTTAAATAGTCAGTCTCTCTCTGGTGTTTTATTATTGACTCATAATGCTGTCACTTGTTACTGCTCTACTCATAATACATCTGATTTTGTTTCATAGACATTGGGAAATGATAGTTCCAGTTGCATAAAGAAGGAAATGTTTAATGGAATAGCAAGATGATTTTTATTTCAGCTCTAAGCACTGTCAAGTTACAGAATAGCCTTGAACCGTCTGGGATAATATTGTTTATGACATCACCGCTTAACCTCCCTGGGTATCAGTGTGAAAATGAGAAACATGCTTCTGGTATTGTTGTTCCATTTTCACTGGTGATAGAGCTTATGAGACAAGTTACATGAAACATGTAACCATAAAACCCTATTAGACTATTGATTATTTCCATATTTGTTCTGTTGACCTGACAGATCAATCTACGTGTAAGACCTATAGCAATCTTTCAAATCTCTACATCTTAATAGTGAAAAATGTACCATGTATACAATTTTGAATTCAGTTAAATAGAAATGCAACCTATTATGTTAGTGTGGATTCATAACACTGATTCCCAGCCATGTTTAATGTAGATCATAGATGGCTTCCTCCTCTGCTGTACTGCTCAGCCCATGAAGTTTGCTGGCTTTTTGAAGAAGTCAGTCCTATGCCTCAACTTTTTTCCCCACATCGACAATTTTGCTCCTTCAAGAATATATCCAAATTCCTACATAGGATACAATTGAGCTATATCCATCACTGTCAGACTGTGAATTCCAAATCCTAACTACCTGGTCAATTAAACAATTTTTCCTCATGTTGCCTCTTGTTCATTTGTCTGTTGCCATGGATCTGTGCCCTGCCAGGTACTGAAAGATCAGTAAGTAAACTGTTCCTCTTCCAAGTTATTAAGGATCAAGACAGTGTAATTAAAAATCTCTACCATATTATCTTTTATGCTTCTTTGCTCCAATCCCAACTCCTCCAGTCAATTGACATAACTGTAAAACCTTTATCTCTCAACCCATGTTGGTAAAATCTTCTGTACCCCCTTCAAAACATTCATGTCCTTGTGTTAAGTGTGACGATCAAAATTGGAGCATTAGATGGAGTTGAAATAGTGTTTTGAAGGTAATAAACAACAAAACTAAAGTACGTACAAAAATGCATAATGTAGAGCCTGCTGAATGGGAGACATACAATGGGTGGCAAATCAATGAAATAATGGACAAAAGGGCATGGGAAGTGAAACTTGAAATGGGTATCAGAATCAATACAAGCTTAGAAAGCAAGGAAAAAAATATGACATTTTCAATGAAAATTAGAAAATATGTTAAATAATTACTTTGCCTCGCCTTTACAGTCGAGAAAAGTGGTGGAGGTATAGTTCAGGAATTATAGCCTATTTATTACCTGATACCTGTCATCAGGACATTGCTAGATTCTGTAAACCAAGAGAGTCCCTCAAAAATTTAAGAAAATTCAACTGCTTGGGGAGTGCCAGCATGATTTGTAAAACTAGATCCTGGCAGACAAACTCAGTTGATTTTTTTTGAAGCATGACATGAGAATGTCTGTGGACGTTATACATGGAAACATCCAGAAGGCTTTTGATTACATCACCTCATAAGAGACTTGGACTTCAATTCCAAGAACTTCACCTTTCACTAAGTATTGATTTTGTTAGGGAATTGATTGAGACAGGAGACAGGATATTGGGGAGAATGGACAGTACTCTAACCAGCAAGAAGTGACCAGCGGTGTCCCACAGGATATGTGAAAGGACATCAGCTGTTCACTATTTATTTATTGTTTAGTTAATGGGACAGGTAGTCAAGTATCCCAAGTTTTCTGATGTCACAAAAGCAGCATTATAAACAGTTAATAATTTAATATGTTAATAATTTGAGTGAATGAATAAAACTTTGGCAAATTACATTCTGTAGAGGCATATATGAGGTTACTTACCTTGAGACGTAAAAGGATTGTACAGTACTTTCTGAATGGTGAAAAGCTGGAAATAGTGAAACATAGAAAATAAGAGCAGGTATAGGATATTTGACACTTCAAGCCTGAGCAACTTTTCAGTATGACATAGCTAGCCATCCAACTCGGTACCCTGCTTTCTGTCAATACCCTTTGACTCTTTAGCCCGAAGAACTACATCAAACACCTTCGTGAAAACGTTCAGTAGTTTGCCTTAACTGCTTTCTGTGGCAGAGAATTCCACTGGCCTGCCAATCTCTGGGTGAAAAAAATTCTCTTCCTCCCAGTCCTAAATGGCCTACTCCTTTATTCTTAAACTGTGACCTCAGGTTCTGGACTCTTTAGATGTCAGGCTCATCCTTCCTATGTTTATTTTGTCTAGTCAAGTTAGAATTTTATAGATTTCAATCAGATTTCCCCTGCCCCCTCTCTAAACTCTATGAATGTAGATGATATACGGATCCAGACCTGCCATCCAAGAACTGAGTCTGATAAACCTTTGTTGCACTTCCTCCATAGTCAGAACACCCTCCTTCAGAAAAAAAACAAAAACTGCACACAGTACCCCAGGTGTGGTCTCACCAAGGCTCTGTACAATTGCAGCACGACATCCCTTCAACTATACTCAAACCCTTTCACTATGAAGGCCAGCATACCACTTGCCACCTTCACCTCCTGCTGCACCTGCATGCTTACCTTCATTGAATTTAAGTATGTGAGGAGACCCAAGTTTTGTTGCACCTCTCATTCCCAGTCTGTAACCATTCAGATAACAATCGGCCTTCAGGTTTTTTCAATGGAAATGTAATAACCTCACATTTATCCACATTATACTTCATCTGCCATGCATTTGCCCATTCACTCAACTTGTCCAAATCGCATTGTAACATCTTTGCATCTTCCTTACAGTCTGCCTTTCCACCCAGTTTTGTGTTGTCTAAAAACTTGGAGACATTACTTTAGTTCCCTCATTTCAATCAGTAAAATACATTGTGAGTAGCTGTGCTCCCTGCTGTACACCACCAGTCACTGGTTGTCACTTGGAAAAAAAAAATGGTTCTTGACACTGTTTTCTGACTGCCAACCAGTTCGTTGTCATGTCAATTCGCTATCGCTATCCCAATCCCACATGAATTAATCTTACACGCTATTCTCTTATTTAGGACCTTACCAAAAGCTTTCAAAAAGTCCAAATAACCCACGTTCACTGGACGTCCTTTATCAATTCTACTAGTTATATCCTTGAAAAAATTCAGTAGATTTATCAAGCATAATTTCCCTTTCCCTAAATCCATGTTGATACAGTTCAATCCTGTCCCTGTACTCCAAGTGCTTTGCTATTAAATCTTTTATAAATGGTTCTAGCATTTTCCCTACTACTGATGTCAGGCTAACCAGTCAATAATTCACAGTTTTCTCTGTCTTCCATTTTAAATAATTACTCTGCAATCCATAAAAACTGTTCCAGAGCCTGTAGAATCATGAAGGTGACTGACACTACAGCCACTATTTCTCAGTCCATTTCCTTTACTACTCTGGGATATGGATGAAGGGCTTGGGGAGCTATTGGCCTTTAAACCCATTAATTTCCCCCACACCATTTCCCTACTAATAATGATTTCCTTCAGTTCTTCCATCTCGCTAAACCATGTTCCCAAACATATTTTTGGGATGTTTTTGTGTCTTCCTTTGTGAAGACAGAACTAAGATATGTATTTAATTAGTCCACCATCTTTTTCTGCCCCCCCCCCCCATAATAATGTCCCCTGTTGCTGACTTTTGGGGACCTATATTTGTGTTCTCTGATCTTTTTCTCTTTGCATACCGACAGAAGCTTTTACAATCGGTTTATATATTCCTCACCAGCTTACTCTCATGCTCTATTTTCTGTCTCTAAGTCTATCCTTTCGCCCTTCTTTGCTAAAATCTAAACTGCTCCCAATCCTTAGGCCTGCTGTGTTTTTTTTTTTGTTTGGCCAATTTGTAAGACCCTTTCTTGGATCCATACTATCTTTAATTTCACTTGTTAGCAATGGTCTGGCCACCTTTCCAGTTTTATTTTTGTGACAGACAGGTATGAACAACTGTTGCAGTTCCTTTGATGCGCTCTTTAAATGTTTGTCATTGCTATCCAATGTCATCCCATTAAGTAACAGTCCTCAATTGATCAAAATTTACTCCTCATTCCATTATAGTTTCCTTCATTTCGATTCAGGATCCCTAGTCTAGTAGTCAACTACATCTCTCTCTATTTTAATGAAGAATACTATCGGATTATGGACACTGTTCCCCCAAGGGGCCTCTCGTAGGTAGATTGCCAATTGTCCTTTTCTCATTTTGTGATACTCAGTCCAGGATAATCAGTTCTCTTGTTTGTTCCTCAATGTATTGATCCAGAAACCCATCCTGGACATGTTCCAAGAATTCCTCCTATACAGTATTGTTACTAATTTGATTTTCCCAATCTATATGCAGATCAAAGTTGCACACAATTATGGCTGTACTGTCATCATTGGCACCTGTAATCTCCTGCTTGATGTTTTCCCTAACGTTGCCACTGCAGTTTGGGGGGGCGGGATTTATATGCACTATAGTGTTCTGCCCCTTTGTATGTTTTTAAGCCCGACCTGTACAGATTCCACTTCACTTAAACTAACATCCTTCCTCACTTTTGTGTTAAAGACTCTTTAACCAGCGACGCTACCCCACCTCCTTTTCCTTTTGGTTTGCCTTTTTAAAACTGAATGTGCCATTGGTGCCCGTACCTTACTTTAGTGGCACGGTGATAGTGCCCTTA
Source organism: Ginglymostoma cirratum (assembly GCA_024137785.1). Lineage (NCBI taxonomy): Eukaryota > Metazoa > Chordata > Chondrichthyes > Orectolobiformes > Ginglymostomatidae > Ginglymostoma > Ginglymostoma cirratum. Next base: position 14,119,916 of record JAHRHZ010000084.1, read on the forward strand.
CCTCTGAACCAGGATACCTGGGTTCAAGTCCTACCTGCTCCAGAGGTGTGTAATAACATCTCTGAATAGGTTGATTGGAAAATATCTAACCCCTGGATATTCAGTTCCCATTCTTGCACATCCAGTAGCCACGGCTGTGTAATCCCAAATGTGTGATATATTTATATCTATTTGCACAACTGGTTCATCTACTTTATGGCAAATGCCCCATACATTAAGACACAAGGCCTTAAGAGTTGACAAAAAAAAGATATTTTTACACTCTTTTGCATGTGGCCCTGTTTGATTCTTGCCCTTTGAATTCTCTGCTTTTATTTCACATTGTCTTTTGCTTTTGCTGTTGCTCCTGTTTACTTCCGTTTTTTTTCCCTGTATAGGTTTCCATCGTCCCATTTTAATTCACATCTTCCCCAGCTGCACTAGCAAATATTCCCTGTCAGAGTCAATACAGTGTAGAGCTGGAGGAACACAGCAGGTCAGGCAGCATCAGAGGAGCAGGAAAGTTGATGTCTGCTTTCTTTCTTGTTTTCCTCTTGTTTTTATTTTTGCTCTTCTTTTTTTTGCTCTTTTCTTCATTGTCTTTAAAGCTTGGAGAGCAGCAGGTGAAGGAGGAGGTCTCCGGTGGCGGCAATGCCAGCACGAGCTGGACATAGATCCAACCCAGCCAGCCAGGGTTTCCCGGCGAGCGAGGAGCAGGTAGTGTTCGGGTTCTGCCTGTCTGCTCCAGACCAGCTGCATTCTTTTTCTGTCTTTCTCCTTTCATTTCTCTTTTCTTCACCTTCCTGACATCGCGGGGAGGCCAGAGCAGTGTCAGTGGGGACTCCTGGTTTCATAGGCCTAATGCTTGGACTCCAGGAGTGGTGGCAGGTCATTGATTTTTGGCAGTATTAGTGCCCAGAGCGCGACTCCTGACTGTGGTAGGCCCAGAGCAGGGACCTTGCAGAAGTCCTGGAGCCATGTTGGAGACCCCGGCCAATGAAGATTGAACCCTCTTTAAGTGCTTCCTTTTATTCTTCTTATACCTCAAAGTGAGATTGGATTGTGGTGACAAAATACTTTTTTCGCTGTATCTCCCTAGATATATGTGACAATAAAGAAATCATTCATCATTCAGGTTGTCTAACAGGATAGAGATTCTTGCTCCCTGTGTGGAGAAGAAGGGGATTATAAGGAGGATGAGCAAACTGACCAAGCACCACAGTACAAGGAACCATTTAAGAGTGAGGAGAAGAGAAATGTAGTTGTAATTGGTGATAGTATAGTCAGAGGAATAAATTATTCTGTATGGCCAGAATAGAGTCTCCCAAATGCTGTGTTGCCTATCTGATGTTTGTGTTCAGGATATCTTATGTGGGCTGCAGAGGAATTGGGAGCAGGAAGAGAAAGACCCAATTCTTGTGATCCATGCAGCTACCAACAATGTAGGTAGAAAGACGTTCTGTGGAGAGAATACGAGCAGCTAGGGGCTAAATTTAAAAGCAAAACGGAAAAGTTAATATCCCTGGACTATGACCTGAGCCACGAGATAATTGGCACAAGGTCAACAGGATTAAAGAGATAAATGCATGGTTTAAAGATATTAGTGCATGAGAAATGGGTTCAAATTCATGGGACGTTGGCACCAGTACCGGAGAAGACAGGAGCTGTTTTGGAGCGTGTTGCTACCTGAATTATGCTGGGACCAGAGTCCTGGTGAGTTGCATAACTCGGGCTGTAGATAGGGCTTTAAACTAAATGGTGGAGGTGGGAGAGGGTGGGGTGAGGGTTCAGTTGCATGGAAGATTATAGATTCAAAGGTAAAGAAAATATGGGAATTGCAGCTTAGTGACAAGGCAAATTGCTATTAGAAAATAAAAGAAAGGGACACAATGTGCGAATCTCGTATTGTACCAAGGAACCATAAAAGTGAGGGGAAATTTGATAATAGAACAAACTTAAAGGCTTTGCAGATTAATGCATGAAGGATTCAGAGTAAGGCAGATGAACTAATGGTTCAAATTGAGATAAATGAATATGATCTCATAGCCATCGTGGAAATACGGTTACAAGGAGATCAAAACCGGGAACTTAATATTTAGGTGTCTATCAACTTTTGGAATGATAGGAGGGATGGAAAAAGTGGTGGGATGGCACTGTTAATAGATAAAATGAGAACAGTTGAGAGAGACATATAGTTCATTTGGGCAGAAATTTAAAAATAACAGCAGCAAGGGAAAGAACACATTAATAGGAATAGCGTACAGACCCCTAAACAGAAGCCACTCCGTGGGAAAGGCTATAAATCAGAACATTATAGGAACATGTAAAAGGAAAAGAGTAATAATTATGAGTGACTTTAATCTTGTTAATTGGCTTAATCAAATTGGAAAGGGTAGCTACAACAATGAATTCATAGAATGAATTAGGCTTAGTTCCCCTGAGCAATATGTTGTGGAACCAACGAGAGAGTGGGCTGTCTTGGATCTGTTTACGTGTATTGAGGCAGGTTTAATAAATGACCTCCAAGTGAAATGACTTATTCGAGGAAAGTGGTGATTATAACATGATAGAAGTTAATATTCAGTTTGAGAGTGAGAAAGTTGGGTGGAAACAACTATGCTTAACTTAAATGAAGATAATTACAATGAAATGAGGATAGAGTTAGCTAAATTGAACTGGGTGGGTAGATTTGTAGGAATGACGGTAAGCAAGCGGGGGCTGACATTTTAAAGAAGCAATTCATGGCTCTCTGCAAAAATACATCCCAGGAAGGAGGAAAGATTTGAAGAGAAGGATTAACCAACCCTGGCTCGCCAGACAACTTAAGAAGAATATTAAAGCATATGAGGAGGCCCAAGTCAATGATAGCCCCAAAGACTGGGATAAATTCAGAATCCAGCAGAAGAGGACCGAAAAGGTAATAAATATAGAAAGTAAACTGAGGGCAAACTGGCAAGGAATGTATAAAGTGACAATAAGAACTTAAAAAGGATAAGAGAGGTCAAAGTGAACATAGGCCCCTTAGAAAATGAATCTGGGGAGCCAGTGTTGAGAACAAGGAAATGGCAGAGGAATTAAACCGATATTTTGCATCAGTCTTCATGGTGGATGATAGTTTGAACAACCATTTAATATTGAAGATCATGGGGCAGAAATGAAATACCATCACCACTCACTAAAGAAGCAGTATTAGACAAATTAATGGGACTAAATGCAGATAGATCCCCTAGCCTAGATGACTTGCACCCTAAAAGAGATAGCTTTAGAGATAATGGATGAAGTGATTTAGAATCCTTACCGTGTGGGAACAGGCCATTCAGCCCATCGAGTCCACCAAAGAGCATCGTACACAGGCCCATGCTCATCCCTATAATCCAGTGTTTTCCATGGCTCATCCAACCAGCGTGCACATCCCTGAACAGTATGGCAATTTAGTCTACCTAACCTGCATATCTTTTGGAGAAGGAAACTGGAGCACCTGGAAGAAACCCATGCAGACATTGGGAGAACGTGCGAACTCCACACAGACAATCCAGCAGAGAGTGGAATCGAACCTGGGTCTCTGGTTCTGTGAGGCAGCAGTGCTACTCACTGAGCCACTGTGCTGCCCATAATGTGTTCTCCCAGTCTCTTGGCTGACTTACTTCTAATCTGCATTTCAGAGGTGTTCTTACATACATTTGAAGTAGATGGACCTTGAACCTGGTTCTCCAGGCTCAGAGGTAGGCATGTTATTGCTGTGCCACTAAGGAAGTTGCTTGTAATTCTCTTTAAAAAAAGTTGTTGGATTCTGGAGAAATACAAAGGATTGGAAAACTGCCAGTGTGACACCCCGATTCAAAAAGGGAAGGAGGCAAAAAGCAGGTAACCAGAAGTCAATTAGCCTGACAGTTATTGTTGGACAAGTATTAAGGGATAATTATTAAGGAATTAATAACAGAACATTTTGGAAAATCAAGCAGAGTCAGCGTAGCTTCATGAAAGGGAATTCATATCTGATTAATTTATTAGAGTTTTTTTAGGAAGTCTCAACTCGAGTAGATATAAGGGAACCAGTAGATGGGTTGTATTTCAACTTCCAGAAGGTGTTGAACAAGGTACCTCACAAAAGATTGTCGTAATAGCCCGTGTGTTTAAGGTCATATATTGGCGTGGATGGAGAATTGGCAGGAAACAGTGAGCGAGAAGAAGGAATCCTTTTCTCAAGTTGGCGACCCGTGACCAGTGGGGCTCCACGGGGATTGTTCTGGAACTGCAACTGTTTAAAATAAATGTTAATGATCTGGAGGAAGGAAGTCAGGGGGCTTATCCTCTGTGGCGAGTCCATCGAAACAATTGCCTCTGTGGTTGATGTGATTTTTCTCTCTGGTTTTGACCATGTATGATTCCAGTCCCATTTTAAGGATAATCTGAGTCCCTGGAGAGTTGTTACTGAAGTTCATTACGTGGACTGTATCTCCCCTTTAGACTCTAGTGTGTTCCTTGGAGTCGGAGCCCCTTATCACAGCTAACACCTTCTCTTCGACAGCGTACAATCTGTCCTTGTCAGCTCTGAGGAATGTTACCTTGTTTACTTGGAACACATTTATCCCTCTTGGCCAGATGTCAGCCTCAAAAATGCAGGAAGACCTTCTCCAAGATTTTTACTTGTTTCTATGCGGTAGCTCCTGAGATTAAAATGTCTCCCAAATAAACTGCCCCTCTGGACATTCTTGGAGGATGTTCTCCTTTACCCTTTGAAAGATAGAAGCTGAAGATGTCTCAAAGGGCAAGTGTGTGTACTCATACAGTCCTTGGTGAAAATTTGTAGTCATGTACTTCCTGGATGACCCTCCAAGCTCCAGCTGGAGGTTGTAGGATCGAGCAAAAAACCCCATAGTCTAAAATACTGAACCAAAACCCTGGATTTTTCAGAACTTCTCAGATAAAGGGGTAGCAACTGGCTGAGCTCTGGGAAAAATACAAAGGCACCCAGAGATGGCTCTCCGGAACTGTTGTTCAGCCCGAAAATACAATTCGTACCTCAACTCTATGAGTACAATAAACCAGATCTAACACGCTAGACTGAAATTAACTTTTACACCTCAGGCTACCTAACAGCCATTTTGGAATCTTTACAGACACCAGACGTTCAACTTCAATCAGTATTCATTCACAGAGATATTGGGTATTCAACTTCAATCAAAATATGTTCACACATACTCCTAACTGTCAGGAAGCCAATTGACCTCAAAGGGAACACCAGTAACACAAGGGCAAGTGCAGATAAGAGGTCTGCAATTAGAATAGGCCCTGATCTCACCTGAAGGAGTTACTGCCCCAAGAGCTATTCCCACACCTATCTCTACAAGAGGGATCTCAAAGAGTTATTTCCCCAGAAGCTATCTGTACTGTTACCTCCGGAAGAGGAATCCTGACAGCAATTCCAAAACCTACCAACACAAGCCTGTTCTGTACAAGGGGGACCAACAGCAACCAACCACGACCAGCAGACCTGAGAACCAACAACCTCCGAAAAGCACAGACCCGACCGACACCACAAGGCCTCAGACAGATCCGGAGGTGAAAACTAGCCTGCAAACCCACCACAAAGCAAGGAAAAAGAAGTACTCACCCGATTAATCCAATATGCGTCCTACCACATCGGCGCAGTCAACCCAGACTGAACACCTATACCGTCCGAAGTCTTCATTGAGGCACTGGAAACAGCAAATGGGATCAGTCAGCTGTATTCAAATTCATGTTCTCCCCCCTCCCCCGAGTGGTGATCTTAAACTCCCGAGACCCCAAAGTTTCCAATCTAGCTAGCAGAGAAGGGAAGTTGGGTGATAGTGCAGGGACCCCAAGGGTAGGAAACTTGATTAAAGCTTGTGATTAAAACTACTGTTTAGCTTCTAATAGCATTTAACGCATGTTTAATTTAATAGTGTATTTAATTACTGTCCTCTGTACAGCTGCTTGCATCAGTTTCACTGTTTATTACATTTGCCTTTATTTCTTGTATTATACTTACCTTTTGTATTTAATAGATGCAGAGTTTCTTTTGCCCTGAAACACCTGTCTGCTGCCTTCTTCAATTCACATTGTTAAATAAGTCCAGTGTCAGAACCAGGGATCTGGGGGTGATTCGAACCACCTATATAAAAAAAAAAAAAAAAAAAAATCAGCAATTTACTGATCTCAAACAAGAACCCTATAAGGTATGCATGGCTCATGTCCAATTTAGAAAATGTGACCTCCAGCTAGCTTTTCAGACAAGTCTTCTGTGCCTGGCATTGGATATCTGTCTAAGTGGGAAACTCTGACTGTCGAGTCATCATCCCCAGAGAGACGGACTGAGTTGTCAGGTTTTACAACTGGCTTTACTGGCACTGCCCATTTGGCAAATTACACTGGACGTATGATGCCACGTTCTTCTACATGTTCCAGTTCAGCCTCTGCTTTGGCACATGGGGCATACAGGACCAGCTGTGCCTTGAAGTGTTTATGTTGGGCATTTGAGTCTGTGTAAATTTTGGCCTTTTATCTTTCCGAGACCCTCTTGGAACACTTTGGGATACTTCCCAATGACATCCTATAGATTGCCAGTAACCATCTTTAAAGATCTGTTACCAAACCTGGAGATTTCCTGTCGACAATCCTTGCCAAAAGGTTTTGGGACCTGGTCCTTGTACCATCATTATGGGAGTCGGACTGGCTCCTGCCCACGTGTGACTGGGGTTACAGTGGTCTCAATGATACGTAAGGACTCTTCCAGTGCATTTTGCCAACCTAGCCTTTGACTTAAAGGCAAAATACCCCATCGGCATTTCCTAAATGTTTACCCCACAGTAATAGACATCTTTGTCTACCTCCAAGTTTAGGGACTGGCCGTTCACCTGCAGTTGTATCTTACTTTGGGTCACTTTGGGAGCAGTGATGCAATTTAGCTATATCAATTTCTTGTCTTCTGGCTGATTTATTTGCAAAGCCCTGTCTTGAGGTGGCTTCGCCCTTTGGGGACATTCCTGTTCCTCACTGTATTATGGAGAAAATTCCCATCCAGTTCGGGAACTTTGTGCCTTCCTTAATAACCAACATGAGCCACTGGTAAATTGGCTCTGTGATATGGGGGTGTAGCCCAAGCTGAGGATGATATCATCTATGGACCCCTGAAGCTTTTGAGCCCTTTTTTTTTAACTCACGGGAAAGGGCCAGTTCTGAGGTTTTCTTGAGATTCAGTAAGGTCAGTTGCTTCCTTTGTGTCACAATATTATTCCATTCTGTAAATCAGGCAATTCCCTAACATTCCCTGAAGTGCTGACCTGGAGTCAGTGTTCTACCAATTTCTGCAATCGCATGAAGAATTCAGTTACTGGTTTCCCATGAAGTCTATTTGCCATGTTAAACCTGTAAAGCTGCAATATAGTATATGGCTTTGGGTAATAGTGGTCTGCCGCCATCCCTGTTAGTTCGTCAAAAGACTTTGGCTCTGGGGTTTTGGACTAGGTTAAACTCTTCATGATATTGAAAGTTGGGGCCTCAGAAGCAGTCAACAGAATGATTTTCAGTCAGTGATACCCTTCTGTCCTGCTTTCCTAAAAAGAAATCTGATTCTTTCAGCATACTGGGGCCAATCTTCCACACCTGAATTCTAAAGTCTTAAGAGTCATACAGCATGGAAACAGACCCTTTGGTCCCACCAGTCCATACCGACCATAGTTCCAAACTGAACCAGTTCCACCTGCCTAAGCTTGACCCATATCTCCTCAAACATTCATTATTCGTGTACTTAAATCACTTTTTGAATAGTAACTTTAACTATTGTAACTGTAGCCTTATCCACCACTTCCACTGGAAGTTCATTCCACATATCAACCACTCTGTGTGTAAATAAAAGTTGCCCCTCATGCCTTTTTTTTTAAAGTCTTTCTCCACTCATCTTAAAATTATGACTCCCTAGACTTGAAATCCCCACCCTAAGGAAAAAACACCTTCTCTATGCCCATCATGATTTTATAAACTCTTCCTCCCTCAACCTCCTATGCTCCAATGAAAAATATCCAGTATCTCCTTATAACTCAAACCCTGCATTCCTGGCAACATCCTGGTAAATCTTTTCTGAACACTCTCCAGCTTAATAATATCCTTCTTATAACAGAGTGACCAGAACTGCACTCCAGAAGAGGTCTCACCAACGTCCTGTACAACCTCAACATAACGTCCCAACTCCTATACTCAAAGGCCTGAGCAATGAAGGCAAGCCTGCTAAATGCTGCTTTAACCATCCTGTCTGCATGTCGTGCAAACTTCAAAGAATTATGTGCCTGAACCCCTAGGTCATATGGTTCCAGTTTCCCAAACAGTGAGATTTCCAATATTACCCTGTCATGGTCTATTCAGATTAATTAGAAGGCAAGGCTGCTCGAAACTTTTCTCTCATCGCTAATATAAAAACTCAGGAAGCCCGACTGTAAAGGAACATCATTTATTGCTAAATACCAAAATAAGGTCACTACTCGTGGCATACATCAGCTAGTCCCAGCCTGGGATGGACAGTCCTGCTGACCCATCCCGTGTCTGCTTTTTTTTTTTCCTTAATCGACCTGTTCAGAGATGTTATTACACATGGGACTTAAACTTAGGTCTCTTGGTCCAGGGATAGGGACACTACCACTGCACCGTGAGGGCCTGAGTCTGCATTATAAAGGGCTCCGGTGATGAGTTCCAGCTGGGCAACCATTGCCTTTACCAAGGAAACTCATATTCAGCAAGCTCCATGAGGAAATTAATTAATGATTCCCCATGGGCATTGTAGAGGTTATTACACCCACACAAGTGGGGCCCTCTTTTCATTATTTTCCATCTGTTCTCTTTTCACTTGTCATATAATCTGAGTTCTTGCGTATTTTTGGCAAAGATTTGGATTTTATGGTAAGCATTAACTTAATGGCACCAGATGAGTTAGACTTTTCCACAGGGTTTCTGAGGATTTCTGCACTGTAATTTATAATTTAAAATTCATTCAAGTACGGCATCAGCTGAAGGTGACCTCTCTCTCTGACACGGCCGAACTCTCTCCCTTTTGCTCGCCCTCCTATTCCTGCATGTCATGCCTCTCCTGCACTTGCTGTGGGTCCCACTCTTAACTCACTTGGCCTCTTCCATCTCTTCCAACCTCATCCCTGTCTTGATCTGATGAAAGGTTTCTGTGAAAATGGCGCCACAATATGGTGGAGGCTTCTGTTTGTTTGGCGGAGAAACCACAAGGGTACCCTAAGAGGAAGGTGTGTGGCTTCTGAAAAAGATTTAATGAGAGTCTGAGTTTGACAGCCCTACAAGAGGAATCGGTAAGTTAGTTATGTACCAAAAACTATGTACAGCATTTTTCTAAAGGTGCTGGATGCAAGTGTTGCTTGGTATAGACTCAAAGCTCTTCCTGCCTGGGAGGGAGAATAAAGTGGAAAGTGAAATATAAAATGTTCAGAATAAATTAAATACGGTACTTTTAATAATTAGTGGAATATTGGTGATAAATCGAGCACTTGAAACAGCAGATTCAGCTGTACAGAAGATGTGACAAAACCCCACAGCAAAAGAGGTAATTTGACAGTCATTTACGTCAAGTACTTAATGTGGAAAGGCTGTTTGGAATGTCTGTTACTTACTTCGATATGTAACAGGTAGTTGTTAAGTTCCAGTGTGACATGGAAATATCAAGAGAAAATATTTACATTGTTACTTTGAATTAAGTACACAACCCTCCACAGTAATTACTTTTCTCATTGCATGTACTATTAAACCCACTTGTTATGGAGAAAATAATTTCACGGCACACATTGTTGCAAATATTTTTAGCCCTGGAATTATCCATGAAGGAGGCCTCAAAGCAGAAGCAATGAGCAGGAAATTCAATTGAGGATATGCCTCTGCCACACTGTGTTAGTATTTCTTCAGTTGTGTAATTCTTGTGGCTTTTCCCTGCTTTAAGTGTGAAACAGAGGAGAACAAATCTTTTTGTTGAGCTTTCTTCTCATGACAAGGCTTCATGTTTAAAAAAAAAAACCTGCTTTTAAAAACTCTTCTAACTCTTTTGACACCTCTAACAAATTCCACCACAACAGCTGAGACAATCCTGAAAGAATCAAACAATCCAAATAAAATAACTCACAACATTCTTAAAAATAGAGTCAGTTCTCCCTATTTTTCAACAATAATGGATCCTTGAAACAAATGCTATCTCTGGATCAGCATCTTTGCCAAAAAGCAATGAGATCATTCCTTGGGCCATATTCTGTTTGTATCACATTTTTTTTGAAATCCGTCCATTAGAGTTTGTGATATATTGTTAGAAAATAGACTGAAGAGCAAAAACTTTGCCCCTGTGCAGCCGCAGAGGTATTTGGAATTATTCGTATGTTACTAGTTAAAAAGTAGTTTATTGTTACACTGAATTGGTGCCCAAACTGTAGATTTCAAGAATGACTGACTAAATTTGTACCTACTTATTAATTCTATGGCCAAACTATTTACTGGTACCCTGTAATTTGTGCCATTTTGCTCATTATTGCTTCTTTGCCTGGGGTCCACAGTAGCTAGTACAAGTATGCTGTTGTATTTGCCTGTTTACCAAATTTATGTGCATGCTCTTGCGCTTTAACAACATATTTTGAAAGGTTTAAGTCAGTTTTCTTATGTTGTGTATCGTAAATATACTTTCAATTAAATTAATTCTTCAGTCAGTCGTTTGACAATGGAAGTCTATTTTAAGCCCAAGAAGAAATATTTAACATGATTTTTTTCATTTTTTTTTCCAATAGTTTCAATATTGTGGATTTCTATTTCGTTATGAAGGTTGGCCTTTATGCATCTGTGAAAAAATTGTGATACAACTCTCTGCACTTGATTGGCGAACTTTGCAGCCTGGTGATTTCTACCTTCAAGTGGTTCCACACCTGAAGAAAACACCACGTATTGTCTTAAAATGCCTTGCAACAGATGGGTACAACATAGAGGAAGTAATTATTCCAGAGGTCACTTATACTTCTATCTTCACTATGGAATGGTTGGACAGTATTAACAAGGAACGGATGGGAACAGCTTTGCAAAATTGCCTTTTGTCTGCTGACAGCTGTATCTTGAGAGTACCTTGGGAAGAGGTAGTGAATCCAGAGTTTGTTGATAAACCAAAAATGATGGAAAGTATGTCATCAAGAAAATGCATTATGGATCAAGAAGTTGTTTGTAACAAGCCCAACAATGTACTATTGAATGATTGTAATGCAGAATCAGGAAGCCATTCTGAAACACCTCAAAATCGCAGCACAAAAGAAAAAGAATTGAAAACACATCGCATACATCCTAGAATGGTGTTACATAATTCCCTAAGTAGTATTGCAGATTGTTTAGATGTTTCTGTTAGTTCTCCAGCAATTTCTCCTCATGAACTTGAGGGGGAGTATGTGGAACTTAGTCACATTTCATTAAGTGAAAGTGATTTATTTTCACAGACAAGTGATTCAGACTTAAGATTACAACATATATTGAAAGCTGACAGGTCATTAGGAGAAATCCCTGTGGATGCCTTAAGTAGTAGTACTTATTCTAAAGAATCAAACTGTCCAGATTACGTGGTGGCATCTTTAAACGTAAACTCTCCATCTAATTTAGACACAGTAATGAACCCATTTGACTTGCATGTTAGAAACAATGAGGAAATTCTTGAATATAAATCACTTGCAGATACTATGGCAAACAAAATGCCATTTCATAAGACTTGCACTAGTTGTGAAAATAAAGAGCCTTGTGTGTTTACAAAAGTAGAGCTGTCTTCACCAGTGGAAATTGACCTTCAGCCAGAAGGAATTCAACAGGAGTTCACGCCTTGCTGTGGAGACATGCATATGTTAATTAAACAGACCACAAATACCACAAAAAACAATTTAAGCAGTGGTTTGGAACCAGTGGTTTGCAACCACGCACAGACTTCCACTCAACACTTACAACATCAAAAGTATCAAAGTTCTTCAGGAGATTCATTGCCTGTGCTACACACTAAACACAAAATTGATGTGAAAGAACACAAAGAAATTGCAGAAAAGAAATTGCAGAAAACTAACCAGAGTCTGCTTGAGGCAGATGCAATGGAAAAGACACATGGTAAACACACACAAGTTCCAGAGCAAAACAGCACATCAGTGGTCTTGATTAATTCTGATAAAGAGTTTTTCAGTCAAGCGACGAACTGTAATTTAGCCAACACTGTTGAATTTGTAAATATTCCTGTTGAGGCATCTCCTGAAAGCTTAGAACAAGAAAAGACAACAAACCAGCTGTCAAACTGTGTTGAGAATGCACAATTTAATGGTGAAAATCTTAATCAAACTGTACAGTTTCTTAAAAATGTAACTCAACCAGTAGCAGATGTGCAATTTGATGGGTATCAAATCTCTTCAATGCACTCTTTAGAGTCTGAAGACACCACTGATTCTAATTTGTATGAGACTCTTGCACTTGCTGACAGTTCAGATCCTCCATTGAAGGACAGCAGAAGGCAATTAGTACTTAAGTCTTCTCAAATGATTGAAGGAAATGTAGATTGTGTCATTCTCCAGCTGGTTGTCTCAGGTACTACAGAATTAATAAATAAAGAAATGCGACCTGCAACAAATGCTGATCATTTACAATCTAATATAACAACGCAGTCTGAGTATTGCAGAAAGCATGGTTTTGAATATATAACATGTTTGGAGAAAGATCATGTATGTTGGACAGGCAAAAATATGCAATTGAATGAGTGTTTTGTTAGTAAAGAAAGTACTAGTCAGCACTATCAAGTCAATGGATTACAACAGACGTCTGCACATGTGGATAATACAATTGCAGATCAAGTGCAGAGTGAATTCAATAAGCAAAACCAAACTGAAACTAATGATCTGAACATCACAGAAAGTTGCAATCTAATACCTAAAGAAGTAAATCCACTACAAGGCGGTGGAAATCCATTCTTACAAGACATGTCCAATGAGAATGTAGAGCTAGGGAATGGCGAATTTAATATTAAAAAGGAAGACAAGCACCAGGATTATTCTACTGTTGAAGAGTACTGGTCAGATATAGTAATGACAGAATCTAATACTGCCTACTCAACTACAGTTGAGTGTGAAAAACTTGAAACTCCTTGTGCACTTATAGATGGAAATGAAAACATGTCCTTTGCCAATAATACGTCTGGACAAGATTCAAAGGAATACAAAAATCAATCAAAAACACAAGATAGAGAAGATTTAATTGACATAAATGCTGAAAAGCGAGAAGGATGCCTTGTTGACAAAAATCGTCTAGAAGGTAGGATATCTCTGAATTTGAATGACATAAATTTTATTGCTCTTTTTCCTTGCATTATCTGTAGTTAGGCCCATAGTTTCATGTTGGAAATTGGATAAACAGGGGAGTGAGTTATGAGGAAGGAAGAGGCGTAACTATTCTTTTTTATACTACAAAGGAAAACTTTGAAAAGGCCCTGCCTGTTTGGCCGCCTTCACTCTGTTGGCAGGTTGCATCTCTGCAACCTGGTCAGAAATCACAGTGACATCCTTACTCAGTGCTGAATTAAAATTTAAATCAGGTTCTGTTTGCTACATTGGGCCTAATCTGCACTTTCAAAAATATCTGTCAGCTTTGGATGGCTGAGAAGTCAGTGAGCATGGAGTGGCTTCAGTTGGGAGATTTGAGGAGTTAAAATTATTCCCCTCAATTTCATTGGTTTTACGAAGTCCTTGAAGTAAACATTTGTTTATATTAGAAACTGGTTAATAGTGAATCCTGGAAACTAGAAGAACTTAGCTGAACTGCAGAGGTTCCATTTTTTTCTTCGCTGAAGATGAAGTTGCTGCCAATTTCACTACAGAAGAATAATTGGAAGGGATAAAATTTGATAATGGGAAGGTACTTACAAAGAAAGACAGTGTTCTCGGAAAACAATCCAGTCTGGATGGAGTACATTACAGATTGCCAAGGAAAATAACCTGTCGAATCACCTTAGGTTAAGGGAATTATGTCAGGGAACTGTGAGACCTTTATAGGCCAATCATCCAGTGGTGGAAAACTTTTAAAGGCAAAATTGATTGACATTTGGAAAGAAATGAATTAATAATTGAAAGCCAGCATAGCTTTATTAAAAGCAATGCATGTTTAACTGATTCTATTGGGTTATTTAATAAAGTAACAGTAAACGTCATGGAGGATTACGCCATCAATGTATATAGATTTTTGAAGAAGAGACATTTGAAGAAGTTCTACATGATAAACCTATTAACAATTAAAACATTTGACGAAAAGGGGTGGGAGAATTGATTGCATGGATTTTAAACAATGGCAAATGGTGAAAGGGCATCAAGTATTGATGAACAGTTGTTTCTCATGTTGAAGGAAAGCATGGTGTTCGTTTAGTTGGCGTTGGGCCCAATGCTCTCTGGCTACCTAAACATAATACACCACATTTTCTGACACCTACAAACTTTTAAATAGCAAAATAACGAAAAAAATGGTAACATGCTTCAGGAAGCCAGAGATAGACACAAACTAGAGAACTGGGCCAATGCATGGCAGATAAAATTTAACACACGGTATTATGAAGTAATTCATTTTGATTGGAAGAATAAAAAGTGATGTAACTAAAAGGTGCAGGAACAGAGGGAATGAGTGATCTACATCCACAGACTGGAGGCACGATAAGTTAATAAGGTATTTAAAAAGCCAACCAGAATCAGTTTGTTTTATAAATAGAGCTGTAAAATGAAAAATGATGGAGTTATGTCAATCACTTTTGTAAATCACTAGCTGGGCCTCAGGTAGGTATTATCAAATTCTGAACATAACAGTTCAGAAGGGATGCCACAAAGCCAAGCATCTCAAATCAACTGCTCACCTATGAACATTATCACCCAAAATAATGGCCACAACGTCCCATAGTCTACACTTCATGAACGCAGAGACTGATCTGTATATCTTTCTTTTTTAACTTTTTTTTTAGACTTACCACTCTTTTCTAATTAGTATGTGTGTTGTGTTGTTAGTTCGTGGACAGTTTAGTAACTAATAAATTGACACTTTTGTTAACTCAGAAACCTGGTTAACTGATTCCTTTAAGACATACGTAGATTTGGTCTGGGAGAACATCATCTACTGGGAAGAAATCCTTTTTAAATTAACCTTGGTGCAACAAACTAAGTCATTGGCTCAAGGAAAGGGAGCCAGTTCATCCCTGTTCATTTGGGAGCTTGATGATTTGGGAGTATCCCATCTGGAACCATAATAAATTGGGGAACCTCATCCTGAGACCAGTTGTAACAAGATAAAAATCAATTGCCACATAGAAACTACCTCATTAAGTTAAAATTATCTCTCCAGGCCCCATTGTATAACCAAAACTTCAAGCCTTTGAAAAATGTTTTAATTGTCTGGTTTCTGAACCTTGCTTAAATTTGGTAAGAAATATTTTGCTTTTAATGTCAAGTTAGTTTGCTAAGAATCAGTCCAGTGACGTCACAACCAGACTTGGTTACGTCTGTGTCTTGTTTAAATTTTGTTTGAAACGTAGTTCCAGAAGAAATCTTATATTGGCCAAAAAGGAAGACCAAATCCATACACTAATGTCATTCTTGCCGTTATGATCCCAGATGATATAATTACTGGACAAGTCCATGGCAGACTAAAACTGGCTTTGATAAATATTTTGTTTTGTTCTGTTCTTCCATGAAATCGTCTCTTTCTGAAACATAAGCATGCAATGCTGCAGATTTTGTTTTAACAATAAAACAGAAGTTTATTATCAATTCAAATGAAGTTAAAAAAACCTATCTACTTGTAACACAAACTCAAAAATATTCACTGTCCAAACACTCCTTTATAAATTGAAAAGAAAGCAATAACTTTTATATTATTCCCAAAACACACTCCTGGTACAGTACCCAGAAACACCATTGTTATACTGTTCATACCAGAATCCCTGTCCCTGTCAAGGTGTTAAGTCACTTGTGACTTAAAGTTATAGACCAGAATTATAGTTAGCTTCTTCCTGGAGTCATTTGTACAACCAATCTTAAACATAGTTAGCTTTAAGTAACTACTTCAGGATTTTGTCCCAATTTTTTCGTCCAGGGCTATTACTAACTCTTTACTCTAAATTATTTTCACTATATCCTTCTCTGCTCAGGAACACTTCCTGTATAGCCACCCTCATCTAAGGGCTTCACAGGACTTTCCAAAATAGAAAGTACAGCTGAAAAGATCTGTACACTATGGATATTTCCTTAAAGCTTAAAAACTCTCCTGACCTTCTAAACTAGATCTTGGTTATGTTGTTCAGTCATTAAAGTTCTATTAATGTACACAAAAACCCATTAATTCTAAAATCAAGCCTCAAAAACTGTCTTAAAAGAAATCTCCATGGCTAGAGAATTACTTACAAGTTAATTATTAACTTGACTGCAAAACCACATTACAAGTACAAAAAACTAAAACCCCAACTTACTGTATAGATGTATCATATATGTAATGTTTATATAAATTACACAACCTACATCGCACTGTGTCTTTATCGACTTCCTGAGAAATTCCGAAAGTTCAACCAACTGTGCACGTTCAAATCCAAATTCCTATCACAAGGAACGATCACTGAATACTGATTTTCTGGACTAATTATAATCATAACTTTCTTTTGTTCCTTGTGTGCTGTGTATGTGAGACTTGTGTTGTGACACTGTTTGAATGTGTGAATAAACCCATACATTTGTTCCAATTCTGAAGAGTTTGCTGTAGGTCATTTTTAAATTGGACTTCACAAACAGTGGGTAGTGGCAGGAGTGGTATTGGTGGTGGTGTGAAATAGTGAAAATAATATGGAAAAATAAATTTTAAAAATTAAAGACACTTCTACTTGTGGACAGAAGAGGATGACAGCAAATAGGTTTCAAAATACCTCCCTCTCCCTGTCTGTAACACAAGTCAGAATGGTTTGAAGGTAACTTGAAAGTGTGCCATTCCATCTGGTATTCCTGATTCTTCTAAGGGTAGAGATCTTGGGTTTAGGACAGCGCTGTTGCTGTGCTGTATCTTGTGTATGGTACACATGGAAACCATGGGCGCTGGTGGTGGAGAGAGTACCAGTTTTCCAGATGCTAAATTGTGGATTGGAAGTGTGTTGTTGGAACTACACTTGTCCAGGCAATTAAGGAGCATTCCATTACATACCTGACTCAGGTTGTTTTAGATGGTGGAAAAGCTTTGGAGAGCAAGAAGAACAATTACTCGCTGCAGACTGTTCCATGCTCTGATCTGTTGATCCAATTGTGTTTCTCGTTAGTGGTGATTTCTGAGAATTTGATGATAGATGTTTGTGTCCTCACTTGTTGGAAATAGCTGCTGGCTATCTCTTGTGCAGTACAAAGATTAGCAGTCACATATCAGTCCAAACCTGAAGATGTTTGGGTTTTGCTGCGTGCATGTATAAACAGCTGCAGTATTTGAGAAACAGTGAATGAAACTGAACATATTGATATCATCTAACATCAGCATTTCTGACTATATGATGGAGCGAAGGTCTTTTGAAGCAGTTTATGGTGCGTGGGCCCAGGTCATTTCCCTGAAGGATTTGTGCAGTAGTGTCCTGAGCACATTTCTTCAGACTTCAGTTTTACTGGGGGCCTCTGTCTGTTTCTCACATTCTGTTGAATGCTATTAACGTTAGGAGTAGTCAATCTCATCTCACATCTGGAATTCAACTTTGTTTGGAATTAAGCTGTAATGAAACCTCAAATCAAGTGGCTTTGGAGGAACCCAATCTGAGCATTGATAAGCAAGTTATTCATGAATAGCAGTGTCAATGACTGCTACCTTTTGCAAGTCATTGGGAAAGAGCGTGACAGTTGGCCTAATTGGTAGCTCATTCAAAGAATTTCACGGGATAATAGGCTGAATGGTCCCCTTCCTTGTTGTAGCATTATATGATTCTGTTCTTTTTAATAATAGTCCAGGGAGGTTGTGCTACTGAGACACAAATATGCGGTCAACTCAATCAGTTTCATGAATTACCCTGCTAGATTTATTATGCACTGCAGAAGCTTATGTATTAAACATTTATGTTTGTAAGAAGAAATCTAATCACCCACTCACTGCGTAGTAAACTTCACAGTCAGGACAACGATAGCCATTCAGTACCAATTAGTTTGAGGAACCTAGCAGAATGTTTTCTGGACTTCAGGAGGATGCGCTTTTAATAGTTACCTCTAAATCTTAACAAGGCTTATAACTAATGGCACTATAACTAAGCTTGAGAAATGTACCAGTTTTAGTTGGAACATGTACAACTTGAGATGGATGAAGAAAAAAAATTGAAGCTCTACAACAACGAACTTCATGAGGTATACTTGTTGGTACATCTGCTGAACCCTCGGATCTGTAGGTCTGAAGAGACTGCTTGTCTCCAGGCAGCCTTGGGAATGAGACAATGCCTGTCGTTCTGTTTTGCTGTTTCTTTGCACTTGAGAAAAGACTGGTCCAGCTTCTGATATTTCCAGGTACCTTGTGACTTGATACTGTATTGAGAATATGAGATTTTAAATTTTTTTTTTAGCTAGGTTATTGATTTCAAAAGTGACATTTATCTGTATTCTGAGCAAGATAAATCTCATAAGTTCTTTGAACATTTGATGTCCTGTACAGCAAACTGAAATTTCTTTGAGTGCCCGGTGGTATACATGTTTATTGTTAAATTTCTGTTAATATTGGGCACTTCATTAAATATTCTTGCAAATTATCTTGACGAGTCCAAGCAATAAGTTTCAAACTGTCTTTTTTTCAGCAATATTAATTAATTATTAAATTTACATAATAGAAAATATTCTTATTGCAATTTTTCTTCTCGGGCTGTTAATTTTGTTTAACTGTAGCATCTAATTTTATCTGGTTTTATTGATTGGCACTATTATGATATTTTTGATACAATGTATTGAAAACTGGTTTTACATCTGTCTTTGCAATTATTTCTAGAGAACAGCCTGTAAACAGCTATAATCAGTATGAATACATATATATGCTGTGAATTTCATTTCTAACATGAGTTCAGTGACATGGGCCTACACTATGGAAATGAGACTAATACTTCACATTTTTGGCAGAACTGTTCAGAATCTGCAAGAGAAACCTCATTAAGAAATTCAGTTATTCAAACTTAACGCTTGTAATTTAAACAAGTTATTTTCAAAGAAAGATGTTCAGAACTTGGAAATATGTTTTCACTAATTTATAAATGATTGCTGTCATAAAACATTAGCTTATAAATGCACAAAAGCATATTTTTCTGCGTTGCACTTGGAGAAAATGCAAGTTTTGAAGATCAACAGTCAACAGGGAAAGTGGGGCAAATTCCTAACGGTGTAGGAATGCATTATTTGAAAAGAAAGAACATTGACAAAAGAACTATTTGTTTATTGTAGAGAGTAATTATTGTCTTGTATATGAATTGCCTTGTATATGAGGATATCTGGACTGTTTTGAAAATGAGAATGAGTAATTTGAAGGGATCTTTTGCCCAAATCATTGAGAGGCAGGATGACTTTCTGAAATTTGTTTTTTGATCAGTTAATCGACAAAAGTTGCTGTCAGAAATAAATGAAGGGTGAACATTTCGTCTCACTCTTAGATTTTATAATTTCCTTACAAACACTTCATGATTGCTTTGTCTCAAAATATGCTATGGAATGATTTTCCCATCATAAATTGTGGATTATTTGTATGTGATGCATTTTAATTATGTTTGTTACTCCTGTAGCACACGTCCTAACACATTTCTCACTCTCAAAATATATTGATTACTGAATGCATAAATTAGCCAAAAGTGTTGACAAACATTCCCCTTCGACACACTTACACTTAATTTAAAACCCTGTATATTAAAATACCAAGGATGATGTTTTTAAGGATGTATTGACTTGGATGAAGGGACCACTGTTTTGAAGCCCAGTTGGCTGATGGAACAAAGGAGGAAGAAGCAAATTGTGGAAAGGATATAAAGACTCTACAAAGGCACAGAGATAAGTTAAGTGAGTGGATAAAAAAGTGGTGAATAAAGTATTATGTAAGAAAATGTGAGGTTGTCCATTTTGCTAGGATGATTCGGGAAGCATACTACTATTTAAATGGAAAAGAGGCTGCAGAATTCTGCAATACAGAGTGATCTGGGCATGAATCACAAAAAGGTAACATGTCGCTACTGCAAGTAAGTAGGAAGTGAAGTGGATTGTTGACCTTTATTGCGAGAGTTGGAGTATGAAGCTAAGGAAGTCTTGCTAGAAACAGCGCAGGGCATTGGTGAGATCACACCTGACATGCTGTACAGGATTCGTCATCTTAAGGAAGGATATCTGTACATTAATTGCAGCTCTGATTCCAGGGACGAGGAGTTTATCATTTTGAAGAAAATTTGAACAGATTGAGCTTATACTCTTTGGAGTTTAGAGGAAGTGATCTTATTGAAACATTTAAGACTCTAATGGGGTTGACAGGGCAGATGCAGAGAGGATGTTTCCTCACATTGGGAAATCTAGAACTGAGAGAAAAGTTTCAAAATAAGAAACCTTGCATCTAAAACTGAAGTGATGAGGAATTTCTTCACAGATTCCATTAATCTTTGAAATTCTTTCCTCAGAAAGCAGGGTGAGGCAGAGTGTTTGAATATGTTAAGTTCTTGATTGGTAAGGGAATCGTAGGTTACAGGGAACATGTGGGAAGGTGGAGTCAAGACTACAATCAGATCATCCGTGAACTAATTGCAGATGATCAAGCGTGATCTAGAATGGTGGAGCAAACTCAAGCAGCTGAATGGCATGATCCTGCTCCGGTTTTTACGAAAAACTGTTTTAGTCCTATGGGGGAAATGTGAAGGACATGACTGAAGTGACTACATCTACTTCAAAATAGAAATTGGTGACTTTTTAGTTTAACTAAATTATCTACTTTCCAGAGTTACCCTGCTGATAATAAGAATGGAGAATTTGCATTCTGTAGGAACTTTTTCACTCACCTGGGCATCCAAGGGAGGATCAACCTATTTAGCACTCAACTATACCCTCCAGTAAAATGCAGGTGACCGTTGCATTGAGGGAGGTCACCAACTGAGTCAGTCTAGCAATCCACCTTTCTTCTCTTGCTCTGTAACAAAAGATGGTAAGTTACTGGTACTCCTAGTAAGATGAAAAGGAGCATACTTTTCACTTTTGTTTACGTTCCTTGTTCATTTACTCAAGTATGTCCTCAAGTTTGGAACGGCATTTTCCAAGAAAAGCCATTTAAAGTACTACATAATCTATTCCTTGTGTACATATACTTTATGTTCCCAAGGTGAAAAATAGAGGTAACAGCTGAAAAACCAGGGTAATTCTGAGGATATTGCTTATAAAATCCTTTCACATGTTTTTTTCTCATTCAAATAATTTGGCCATCATGGAATGCTATACAATGTGTACAATGTGATGTTTCCTGGATAAAAATTACTAATGCACATGATTATATTCCTGTGGTCAGTAACCACCTGCCTGCTAGTTGAGTGTAAACTTTTCTCATGCATGAAAGTCATGAGATAGGAACATGAAGAGTTTTAATGTTTACATGTGGCACTTTGTATTTGTTGGAAGTCTATGCAGCAGAGGTAGTGACAGAGCTCACCCAAGATGTGTAGATACAGATCATTGGATAACGACTGATGTAGCAAAAATATCTGACTGTTCATTGCACTTGTTCTGCTGAACTCTCTCAGTCTTCCTTATCCCACCCTAAATATGAGTCATGTTCAGAACCTTGAAGGAATATACATTCTTACCTTTTGTAAGGTGAATGTGAAAGTCAGGAGCAATGTAAGAATCTCTGTGACATCAATGGTTCCTAGCCAAACTGAAGTTAAATGGAAATTAAAGGGAAAACACCGGTGGCTGGAATCATGCCTATCATAAAGGAAGAGGATTGTAGTTGTTAGAGGCCAGTCATCTCTATCCCAGGTCATTGTTCCAGAAGTTCCTCATGCTAGTGTTCTAGACCCAGCCATTTTCAGCTGCTTAACCAAAGATCTGGCCTCCATCAAAAAGTCAGTGGGGATATTTGCTGGCAGTTGCACCAGGTTCATCACCATTTATGACTCCTCAAATACTGAAGTATTCCATTTCTATCTACAGCAAGACCTGAACAATATTTAGGCTTGGTTGATAAGTGGCAAGTGACATTTGCAGGTACCAATGACAAAATGTAGTTGGGCCCAAAATAAAACCTCTTCTAAATTTGAAATGTTCCATGAAGTGTGAAGAGTATATTAATACTAAACATTATCAAATGCTGACTCTAATTCAGACAGCTCCTAAAAAGAATAACATAACTTTATTACAGCACAGTCAAATATATGATAATGAAGAGATTTCATCCAGACAACAGTTTTCTTTCCCTATGATTGCTAAGGTTGGTGCAGTGCCTGAGCTCCTTCCTGTTTCATGATAAAGTCGTGGCTCAACCAGCTCATGAGTGACTAGTTATTGGAAGAAAGAAAGACACACAGTGAGAAGAGATGCGGTATTGTAGCACAAGGTTAAAGTTTGGGCTATTGTCAGTGGGAGCAGGTAAATGAAACCTGGTACTTTGAGTAAAAAGCAAATTGATGCAGCAGTGAGCACATGTGAATCAAGGAATTTGAAGCTGGGTATTCTCTCTGCACATTGTGATCTGCTTGCTCGAATTTTATTAGCAAGATCCAATGAATAGAAGATAGCTGAGTTTAGGCTAGTTACATAGAGCGGGCCATGTGTTTCCTCATGCATTTTACAGAAGGGTTTTGAAACTAGTTTTACATTGATTCATTGTTGACTTTGGACTGTCATCAGGTACACTCAAAATCATGGAATACCAATATGTTTTGGAGAAACAGAATTTAATGTTCTACTTGCAGAAAATAAGCGAGATCTTGCGCTCAGAAAGAAGTAAATGTTTTGGTTGTTTAATAATCAAAAAGATCAAAGCCCATACCAATCTTAACCTATCTATATCCAAATCATTTCTGTTAACTGTGGCCCATGTGATCCTCGATTTGGGTGTAAATAGAGTTTCCTGAATAGCATGGAAAACTTGTTATTTTTTGAGGGTTTTGTGGCCTTTTTGATAGGCATGTGTTTTCCAAATGTGAGAAATATCAAATTTAATTATTTTTTAGGATTTGATTCAAAAACAAATGATAATGTGAACACAGACAAAAGAAGTTTTGATGGAGAAGCTTTCAACCTATCAGATGAACCTTCAACAACCTCAGAGATTGCGCAGTGCATTGAGAGCAGGCAAGAATTGGCGTCAGTCAAACATTGTGAGACCTCATCTTCCTTACTGCTCAAACCCAATCTACCAACACTGTCCCAAGAAATCAACTTTGATGTTCTCAATTCAGGGGTAGCATGTTTGACTGGTAGGTGATAAAAACATTAATGTTATGAAAGTTTCACACATCGCAGACCATTGAATACATACAGTGTCCTAGTAGCTGGTATGTGTGTGACATGTGCTTGAACAGAAATTACCATATGATGGAAGGTTTCATATGTTGGTATATTGGACTACTGCATTTCACCATTTTGGTGTAAGCATTCTGTCTGCTCTAACTTAAGTGCTTAGTTCTGATCCTGTTAGTTATACCCTTTTATACCATTTTCTTTTGAGGTTTTAGATTGGAATGTTTATTTTAAGAAGTTGCATTCTTACGTTGATTTACTTTTGAAAAATAATCAGAAGGGAGCAGTATAAGAATACTAACACTTTTCTGTTTTGCTTGCTTTGCTTTTCAACCATGCAGGTAACAAAAATAGGATAGATTTTGGTAAATTTAGGCAGCAGTGCAAAGAATTTAGTATTCTTGCTCCCCATGCTCCCCTTTTATTCCAAATGCGGTCTGACCAGAGCCTTATACAGCCTCAGCTGTACATTTCTGTTCTTGTATTCTAGCCAAATTGACGTGAATACAAATATTGCGTTCACATTCCTAACTGCTAACCAAACTTACATGTCAAAGTTAAGAGAATCCTCAACTTTGCCATATCCTATTCTATCTTCCACTTCTTTGCCCACTCTCCTAGCCTGTCCAAGTTCTTCTGCAGCCTTCCTGCTTCCTCAGCACTACCTATCCCTCCACCTATCTTTCTGTCATCTGCAAGCATAACAACAATGCCCTCAGTTCCTTTTTCCAAATCGTTCACATATAATGTGAATATCTGTAGACCCAATACAGACTCCTGAAGAACTCCATTAGTCACTGGCGGCCATCCTGAAGAAGGCCCATTTATCTCTAACCCATTTGTCTCTACTCTCTGTCTACTGCTGATCCATCAATCCTCTATCCATGTCATTACCTTGCCCCAAAAAACAAGGGTTCCAATCTTATTTGGCAGCTGCCTGTGTGGATCCCTGTCAAAGGCTTTCTGGAAATCTAAGTCGATTACATCGATTGGCTTTCCTTTGTTTAACTTGTTTGTTACCTTCTCAGAGAATTTTAGCAGATTTGTCAAGCATGACCTCCCCTTGGTAAAGCTGTGCTCAAGTGATTCCTAAAAGATTACCACCAATGTTTCCCCTATCTCCACAGCTATTTCCTTCAAAATTCTGGGGTGTAAACCATCTTGGGCATGTGACTTGTCGACCTTCAGACCTTTCAGCTTCCCCAGCCCGTTCTCCTTCGTGATGGTCACTACAATCACCTCTGCCCTCTGAAACTCTTGATGTTCTGGTTTGCAGCCGGTGTCTTCCACCGTGAAGACTGATGCAAAGTACTTATTCAATTCCTCCACCACTTCTTTGTTCTCCACTATACTTCTCGGCTTTATTTTCCAGTGATCGAATGTCCACTCTTGCCTTTTTCTTATCTTATAGATAGCCAAAAAAAACTCTTGCAATCTTTATATTACTAGCTAGCTTACTCTTGTATTTCGCCCTCCTCCCTCCCTCCGAATTTGGATTTTTAGTTATCCTTTGCTCGTTTTTAACGGCTTTCCAATTCTCTGGCTTCCCACTGATCTTCACCACATTGTATGTCTGTAACACACTGATGTGTGATCCTCACTCACACGTTTAAAGTCCCACACTCTTCCTCCTGATGCATTAATTTTGTTTTCAGCAATCTTCAGCTATCCATGTTGTCTCCGATAGTCCAAGCATCTGGATATCCATGATAGTCTAATATATTATCTAGACATTATTTTAATGCTCTATGTTTAACTCAAATATTGTGCGCAATTCTGTTTGACGGAGCAATTCTTTTTGGTAAAATAAATCAAGATGTTTGACTGACCTTTGTATCTTGGTTTGGTAATTTGAAATAATTGTATAAAAATTTGTTTTGCTTCAGGAGCCAGAGATAAGTCTGGTCGTGCAGTTGTCATAATAACAACAAGAAACACAATCTGGCTAAATCCAAATTGCAACGTCCCAGAACTTGTGCGGCTCCTTATCTACTTTTATAGTATTCCCAGGTAATCCAACATTTTCTTTGCATTTCACTGCAGCAGTGATTGATTACCTGCACAGCTATTTTTCTAGCACATATGTTATGCAATTAGCTGGACATTTAATGAACAATACTACACTGGAAAGAACAGCAAAAAAAATAGAGGAAAGGAAAGCTCATTTGTAGGCTCTACAAGAATATGACAGAGGATGTGGGATTAAGCAGGCAGTCAGAATTCTCAGCTTCAAGGGCAACAGAATAAGTGTTTATGATTTAGCACAATTCTAATTATGTAGCAACTAATGCATTGAATTTTGATTTCATTAAGCAGAAATATATTTTGGATATGCATCTGCATTAAAAGTGAGAGAAAATGAATGAATCTTAAATTATGTGTTATATTTATTTGATTAAATACTTTGAAAGGTAATCTGATTCCAGGATAATGTTTGGGTGTATAAGATGCCACATTGTGTTGCAAAGTATGTCACTGACAGGCAGGGTACAACTCACGAGTTCAGGTTTGTCAGTTTTGGTCATGATAGTGCATTTGCATTTTTAACGGTATCTTTGATTCAGATCTAAATGATAAGATTGTTTTGAACTAAAAATCAGTAACTCTAAGAAAAGGGAAACTAACATAATTTTAATATGTCATTATCAAAAATTTGATGTTTGCTTATGCAAGATCCTGAAAGTTAATTTTAATTGCATTACATGAACATTATGTAGGTTTATATTGGATCAAATGTGTTAATTTTCATCTAAATAAAATTTGCTATTTTGAAACTGTTATTCATAAATTAACAGAATAATATCATGAATAGAAATTGAGTTCTTATGTTTTAAGGTTTTCCGTGTGTTTGAGTACACGTTTATTTTCATTAACAGTTGTATTTCATTATAAAATTCAGAAGAATGCAAGCTTTTTAACATTTGGATTCTGTACTATTTGCGAAAATTTTGTTATCCCGTGATGCATAACAATTGTTAATCAAAATGTCAGTCTGAAGCAAAAGTGCATGCAGATGGCTACAACAAATAGCCATGTGTCAAAATAGCAGTTACGTACCAAGATTATGATATAATGTAATGTAATTTACTATAGTTGTATTTTCTGCTCTTTAGACAAGATATTCAGAGTGCTGGACTAACTGTTTTGGTGGATGCCCGGCGTTGCTCTCCTGTACCAGCATTGTTTAAGGCTTTCAATACTCTTCAGGTGATAAACTTCAATCTTTCTTTGGAAGTTGCAAATTGTTAATTCTTCAAAGTATATAATTGTACTACAAGGCTGTTTTTTCTTTTCCTGTGTTTAATTTATTATGATTTTGTTAGATAAATTCTAAAACTAATATTCAGTAGTCAACTGTCCTAAGCACTGTAACTTTAGGTAAATATTCACAGTGGAATTTAAAGCTTTGAGCAACAGTCTTAATCAGAATAGAAGGTCCTCAGGAAGCATTTTCCACTTAACTATTTTGAGGTGCTTCATCAATAAACTTTTCCTGTCCTAATATCAGAAGTTTATGGATGGCACCACAAAAACTCTGTTCGCAACTCCTCTGGCGATGAAACAGCCAATACAACTAGCAATCTTTGGGCTGAGAAGTGACAAGTAGCTCCTGCAGTGAAATTGTGGGGCTGTGATGATTAGCCTCCGACAAGCACATTTGTCTTTATTCATGTCAGCCACTAAAGCCTTTCCATTTGACCTACCTTGGTTTGAATTTAGCTCAATATTTTTGGTGCTTTACTGAATTGAATGCTACTTTGATACTAATGGAAAGTCTCACCTCTTGTCTGGCATTCGATTGTGGAAAGGTCAGTGGCAGGCTGCAAGATTGGGAAACTTCAATGAAGGGTTATTAAGAGTAATATAAAGAAAAAAGGTAAATTCTAAAAGAAAACTGGTGCAAAATATAAAAATGCATAGCAAAAGCTTCTATACGTATATAAAAGATAACAAAGTAGCTGATGCTGGTCCTTTTGGAGGGTGAGAATGGGGGTGATAATAGTGAGGATCACTGAAATGGCATAGATACTAAATGTTTGCCTCTGTTTTCATGGTGGAGGACACCAGTACTATCCCAATAGGTAATGCAGAGATGATACAAAGGAGGAACTTAAATAAAATACCATCATGGAGGAAAAAAGTACTGAGCAAACTGTTGGGATTGAAATTGTGGGTCCCTAAGGCCTGAATGCTGCCGCTTTCTTTGAGATACTATGAATGTGAGCGAAGATACTGGATCCCATTGGTTCTAATATTCCAAAATTCCCTGGGTGCTGAAAATGTTCCTGAGGATTGGAAAAATGCTAATTTAACACCCTTATTCAAAAAGGAAGGGAAGCGTAAAGTAGGAAACCGTTACATTGATGACTGTATTGGTGCCGCCTCGTGGTCCCACGAGGAGCTCGAACAGTTCATCCACTTCACCAACATCTTCCACCCCAACCTGAAGTTCACCTGGACCATCTCTAACACCTCTCTCGCCTTCCTGGACCTCTCTGTCTCCATCTCGGGTAACCACCTAGAACCGATATCCATTTCAAGCCCACGGACTCCCACAGCTACCTAGAATACACCTCCTCCCACCCACCTTCCTACAAAAATGCCATCCCCTATTCCCAATTCCTTCACCTCCGCCGCGGCTGCTCCCAGGATGAGGCACTCCACTCCCGTACATCTCAGATGTCCTCATTCTTCAGGACCGCAACATCCCCCCTGCAGTGGTCGAGAACGCTCTCGACCGTGTCTCCCGCAACTCATCCCTCGCACCCCGTCCCCACAGTAACAACCAAAAAAGAATCCCCCTCGTCCTCGCATACCACCCCACCAACCTCTGGATCCAACACATCATCCTCTGACACTTCCGCCATCTGCAATCCGACCCCACCACCAAAGACATTTTTCCCTCCCCACCCTTATCTGCTTTCCGGAGGGACCACTCTCTCTGTGACTCCCTTGTCCGCTCCACACTCCACTCCAGCCCCACCGCACCAGGCACTTTTCCCTGCCACCGCAGGAAGTGCTACACCTGCCCCCACACCTCCTCCCTCACCCCAATCCAGGGCCCCAAGAAGACTTTCCACATCAAGCAAATGTTCACCTGCACATCTGTCAATGTGGTATACTGTATCCGCTGTACCCGTTGTGGCCTCCTCTACATCGGGGAAACCAAGCGGAGGCTTGGGGACCACTTTGCAGAACACCTGCGCTCAGTTCGCAACAAACAACTGCACCTCCCAGTCGCGAACCATTTCAACTCCCCCTCCCATTCCTCAGACGACATGTCCATCCTGGGCCTCCTGCAATGCCACAGTGATGCCACCCGAAGGCTGCAGGAACAGCAAATCATATTCAGCCTGGGAACCCTGCAGCCCAATGGTATCAATGTGGATTTCACAAGCTTCAAAATCTCCCCTCCCAAAACCAGCCCAGCTCGTCCCCGCCTCCCTAACCTGTTCTTCCTCTCACCTATCCCCTCCTCCCACCTCGAGCCCCAGCCCCATCTCCTACCTACTAACCTCGTCCCGCCCCCTGGACTGACCTATTTCCTCCCTACCTCCCCACCTACACTCACCTTTACTGGCTCCATCCCCGCCTCTTTGACTTGTCTGTCTCCTCTCCACCTATCCTCTCCTCTATCCATCTTCTATCTGCCTCCCCCTCCCTTCCTATTTATTTCAGAACCCTCTTCCCCTCCCCCATTTCTGATGAAGGGTCTAGGCCCGAAACGTCAAGCTTTTCTGCTCCTATGATGCTGCTTGGCCTGCTGTGTTCATCCAGCTGCACACCTTGTTAACTCGGATTCTCCAGCATCTGCAGTACCTATTATCTCTATAGATAAGTTAGTTTAACATCTGATGTTGGCAGCAGAACCAGGGACTACTGGTGACAGTCCGCCCAGAGTGGGGACTCCTGGCACTGTTGTGGCAGCAGCAGCGTGTTATACCCAGAACAGGGACTGTTTGCTTCATTGAGGTATCAGTGGAGCCAGGAACTCCTGGTTGCGGTCACAGTAAGCCTGGACTGGGTACTTCTGGTTATCGGTGATGCAGTGGCAGCAGCAGAGCTGGAGTCTCCCGGTTGTGGGGAAAGTGTAGATTCAGCGGCATCAGCAAGGTGGGCCTAGCAGCAAAGTGATAGTGCCTAAAGTGTGGGACTCCTAAGTTGGTGGGTCTGGCGTAGGTGGCGGCAATGAGGATGTGGAGGTCTCTCAGTTACTGGAGCCTAGGTGCCAGTGTGAACTGAGTTGGAAATACTGTTATTCTGGACTTTTTATCTCTTTACTTTTCTAAATTCTTTTCCTGAGAATTTGTTTTTAAGAATCTGTACATAGGTACCTTTGTACCTAAAACAGCACTGTAATGTGGTAACAAGCATGGGGCTGGATGAACACAGCAGGTCAAGCAGCATCATAGGAGCAGGATTGACCTGCTGTGTTCATCCAGCCCCATGCTTGTTGTCTCGGATTCTCCAGCATCTGCAGTACCTTTTGTCACTGTAATGTGGTGACTTGTAAACTTTTCGCTGTATTCATTTGAGTACATGTGACAATAAAGCTAGTTCAAATTGTTAGAATCCATTTATTAAGGAAGTAACAACAAGAAATTTGGAAAGTCAAAACGCAATTCATCAGTGTCAGCATGGTCTTATGAAGGTTAAATTGTGTTTAACTAATTTGCTGGAGTTCTTCGAAGTTGTAACAAGCAAAGGGGATAATGGGGATTCTGTAGATATAGTATATCTGGACTTCCAGAAGGTATTTGATAAGGTGCTGCGCACAAGGTTATTATCCAAGATAAGATCATGTGGGGTTACAGGTAATAGATTAGATACAGGATTGACTAACCAACAGAAAGTAGAGGGTTGGGCGAAATGAGTCTTTTCTGGTTGTCAAGATGTAACTACTAGAGTGCCACAACTATTTACAATCTACACTAATGACCTGGAAGCAGGGATAGAAGGTACCAAAAATCAAATTTGCAGATAACACCAAAGTAGGTGGGGCAGTAAGTTGCAGTGAAGAAATAAAAAATGTACAAGTGGATATGAATAGGTTCGGTGAATGGACCAAAATTTGGAAGATGGAGTTTAATGAAGGTAAGTGTGAAGTTATCCATTTTGGATGGAAGAATTGAAAGGCAACTTATCATCTAAATATAGAGAAGCTTCAGAGTGCTCCAGCAGAGGGATCTGGGTGTCCTTGTGCCTGAATAGCACAAAGCTAGGATACAGGTACAGCAGGTAATAAAGAGGGCAAATGGAATTTTGACATTTATTCAGAAAGGAATGGAGTATAAAAATAGGTGTTACTGCAACTGTACAAGGTATTAATAAGACTTCATCTGGTGTATTGTGTACGGTTTTGGTCTCTTTACTTGAGGCATGATGTGGTTGCATCAGAGGCAGTTGAAAGGAGGCTCTCTAGATCGATTCTAGAGATGAGGGGCTTGCGTTGTGAAGAGAAATTGAGCAGTTTTGGCCTGTACTCTCTGGAATTTAGAGGAATGAGAAGAGATCTAATTGAAGTATATGAGATGTAAAGGAGATTAACAGTGTAGACCAGAGAGGGCCTTTCCCAGTATGGAGCAATCTACAATGAAAGGTCATAGTTTTAGAATAAGTGTTAGCAGATTCAAAACAGAGATGAGGAGAAATTACTTCTGTCTAAGCGTTGTGAATTGTAAAATTCGCTACTCGTCAGTGCCAGGGCACTGTAAATTCAAAGAGAAGATAGATTTTAATTGGTAGTGGGTTTATGAGGATTATGAGGAACAGGCAGTGCAGAGGAGTTGAGGCTGAGATGAGATCAGTCATGATCATATTGAATGGCAGAGCAGGCTTGAGGGGTTGAATTGCCTACTCCTCCTAATCCTCATGCTATTCTTCAGCTTCTGTCTTCATATTTGAAATTGAATGGCAATGATAGAATTTGAACTCAACATTCCTAAACAGGTAGTTGATGGCATTATTGACATCTCATTCGGTATGAAAAATTCTAAAAATACTAAATGCACTCAACAATAGTACTGAAGACTTATGCTGCAGCATTAGCTGTACCCCAACGCAAGCTGTTCCAGTAGAATTGTACCTGGGAATGTGGAAAACTGCCCAGGACTGCCCTTTTACATGAAACATGAGAAATTCTACCCAGTAATTACCACCCAATCAGTTTTCATTCAGTAAAATGATAAAAGTGGTTGTCAACAGGGCTATCAAGTAGCACTTGCTCAACAGTAGTCAGCTCACTGGCACTCATGTTGCGATTTGAGGGTCTCACAGTTCCAAATCTTGCTGCAGCCTTGGCTCTAAAAAGGAAAAAAGAGCAGAACATTAGAGATGAGGAAAGAATGACTGCTTTGATGTTAAGGCAGCAATTAACCAATTATGGCTTTGAAGATCCCTAGCAAATCCGGAGTCATTGGAAAGCAGAATGAAAACTCTGCGCAGGTTGGAGTCGTATCTAGCACAAAGGAGGATGGTTATGATTATTGGAAGTCAACCATCTCTGTGTCAAGACATCAGTTCCCTGTGGTAGTTCCCTCGACCCAACCATCTTCAGTTACTTCATCAAAGTCCTTCCTTGTCACCATGATATGAGAAATACAAATGAACAGAGATCAGCAGACAATGTTCAACACCATCCTTAACTCATTAGATACTTATGCAGTCCATTTGATATGTATAAAGTCCTCGATAATACTCAGACCTGGACTGATAAATGGCAAGTAATATTCAAATGTCAGATAACAACTATCTTCAACCAGAGAGAATGTAACCATCTCCCCTTTACATTGTAATTGCTGATTCCCCAACACCATAGGGATTACTGTGACCAGAAACTAAACCCAAGCTGTGTGTGCAGGAGCAGGTCAGAAGATGGGAATTTTATGGCAGTAACTCACCTCTTCGCTGTCTATGCCATGTGTACTATCTACAAGGCACAAGTCAAAAGTGTGATAGAATACTCTCCACTTGCCTGGCTGACTGCAGCTCCAACAACCCTCAAGAAACTTGCTCTATCCAGCCTAATGCAGCCCTCTCGATTAGCACCTCCATTACCCACCTTAAGCATTCATTCCTTCCACTACCTACATGGTAGTAACGTGTGCTATCTCAAAGATGCACAGCAGCAACTCCCCCAAAAAAAAGGTCTGATGTAAAGTCTTAATACAAGAGATAGTAGACAAATAAATTACCTTGAATCTGTTGAAGCGGATTTGAAAGGCAATTATTTGCGATTTTAAAGAAAAACTCTTGAATAATCTGGTCAAACACATATGTGGCCATTATCAGCAACAAATCAGTCCTTTTGTAAGTTGTGGTCCTGGTTACGAACATTTTCCTTTTCTTTTTCTGAGATGTATTAGTATTGCTTTTTTGAGTTCACAACTTTTTTTACTATTCCATTGCAAAGTAATTAACCAGAATTCTTCAATACTGAACTGTGCTTCTGGTTATGTTTAATCAAGTTTATTACAAATCTATTTTTAAAATAACAGAACACCTAACTTTAATTTTTTTAAGTGCTGGTTATGACATCTATTTTGATAACCATGTTGAATTCTTGCATATTTAAAGGATTAAAGTTTGGTATAATGATAAACTTCAAGTATTTTTAAATTACCAGAAAATAGTACCTCACTAATGACAAGGCTTTTGAATTTCCTTATAATTTATTTTTCAGTCACATCTATTGCCAGTTTTCTGAATAGCATGCAACAAGGTTTATGTTAATTATCTGCAGCTGGGGTATATGCAAAGCACTGGTGTTAAGTTCTTTTTGTCTGTACCATCTGTGTTGTTACAGGGAAGAAATTGAAATGGGTTCTGCAATACTATGAGGGCTGTTTTTGACACTGTTGTACTTTACATAATCCTGTGCCAACTAAAGTTATTCTGTCAAATGCTTGTTGCAGTTTTTCCAGACCGCAATAATAGGTCAGTCAACAGGGATCAAGATAACTCAAATGAATCTTAGAGTCCATGCAAGAATTGTGAGAAACATTGCATAGGCCAAACTGGAAGAAAACTGGGAATAAGGATACATGAACACCAACTAGCCAACAAGAGACACAATCAATTCTCACTGGGATTGATTAACACAGACAAAGAAGGATACAAATTTGACTGCGACAACACATCCATAATAGCACAAGCCAAACAGAGACATGACAGGGAATTCCTGGAGGCTTGGCATTCCAATCAGAACTCTGTCAACAAACACATTGAAACTGGAGCCGATATACAAACCACTGAAAAACAGAACTGGAAGTAATACCAACCACCCCAGCAAACCGAGGCATATAACTAGCAAGCGGGATGGAACATCAGTGCTTCACTGGAAGTGTACTGACAATGTTACCTAACAGGGTGACGAAACATCTGCAATCAAACACACCAGCTCAGCGAGTAAGGCTACAACCTCATGAATCTCATGAGTTAAAACAACACAAGGGCAAAATAGGTTTTGCTCATGAATGTAATCTCCCCAGGGGCTTAAAGTAACATAAGCAACAACTGGAACAAAAGTCATTTTCATTTTCATTTTCAACCTGAGCTAAAATTGTTGGATTTGATCAGTAAACAGTGTGATTTTGAGGGAGGATATGTTGTTTGTGTTGATTTGGGAAGCGTCTGTGGAAGAAACTGGAGGTATTTAAATGGGCCCTTGGAAAATTAAGCCATGAGAAATTAATGGAGTCTTCGAAAAAGGATTATCCAAGAAAACCCTGAGCAGAAATTAATACCTCAAAATAAAAAGGAAACCTTTGAAAAACCTAACTGGAGATTAAAGAAAAAGAAACTGGACAATTACTTTTTTTAGCATTGCTGTGTCCTGGCATATAAATTGTCACTGGATTGACAGCACCTTCCATCTTGAATTGCCTTTGAAAAGTTGGTGTTGAACCATCTCTTGAACTACTCTAGCCTTTTTTAGTTTTGTTGCATCTGCAGTGCTGTTAGATAGGGAGTTTTACCCAGTGACAACGAAGGAACAACAATATATTTCTATAATCTGGATGGTAGTGGAATATAATTCTTCTGCTGTTGTTGGCCGAAAGGATGCCCAGCTTTGAGTTTCTAGATCCCTTCTGAATCTAAGCTATTGATCATTTTCAGTTTTGTCATACAGCATGATGGAAGCATCCTTATTGTGGAAATGGTACAGATTCTGTTGGATTTTAAGATGGCCACTTCGATCAATGCTGTAAAGGTCGTATAAATCAGTGACAGGCAGATAGGTGAGGATGAGATACAAGTTGTCTAGTTTGTGTTGGCTCTGTCACCACCAGCTGCATGCCCACTCCTGAGAACTGTCTCCTTCAGGACTCAGCCAGCTGGTCAATATTGGTGCCACTGAACAACTTTACAAGAAGTTCTGTTGAAGTTCCGTTCAGCGTACATTCTGAGATTTTGCTATGCGCAATGTGTTGTCCAAGTGGTGTGCAAGATGGAGGAGTACTGATTCATCACCTGAGGCTGGGAGATAGCAATCAGCAGAATGTTTCTTTGCCAGCATTTGAACAGATATGTTGAGAATTCCCAGAGCTACTCCGTATGAACTGTATGACATTCTGCCATAGCCTCTGGTGGGTCGGTTTTATATTTCCGCCCTTGTCTTATGCAGCAGCCTGGGATACATTATATCTGAATATATCTACTTTTGAGCCTGCCAGGCCACTTAGAACCTCCTCTCTGTCTGTGCTGATTTCTTTAACAATATCCTCCTCCCTTATTTTTACACCCACGTCAAACCTCTCACTAGTGAATACCGACACAAAAAGTATTCATTTACAACCCTACCTACATCCTCTGGCTCCATGCTCACGTTACAAATGTAGCCCTTAATTGGTCCTGCTCTTTCCCATGTTATCCTTTTACCTTTAATGTGCTTGTGAAATAACTTAATTTTCCTTTAATTTACCTGTCATTATTATTTCATGCCCCCCTTTTGGTCTCCTCGTTTCCTTTTTAAGTTTCCCCCTTGCACATTCTATACTAGATCAGAGCTTCTTCTGTTTTGAACACCGTATCTGCCGTAGGCCTCTCGTTTTCTCTTTCTTTGGTCGTGTATATCTCTTGATATCCAGGGTTCACAGGATTCATTGGTTCCACCCTTTGTCTTTATTGAAACATATTCACCTGAATAAGTAGGAAAGAAAGTCAGTATTTATAGTTGGTTAATCAATAACCGACTTAGCCTGAGAATTATTACAGAGTAAGGAGGGTAACTTGAAGAATTCTTCTCTCAGGGTTTTTATAACTCACTTAATTTGAAAGGAATTGGATTCCTTTTGAAAATGTAAAGGAATGCAGGCAAAAAACAAAATAATAACGTTAGAATGAATAGTTTCAGTGGAAGAAAGAGCACATGACCACAAACTGGCCTTTGTTACTGCCTTCTTTGTTCATAATTTGAATGATTCTCTGAGTAATACGCAAGACAGCAAGCAAGACGCCTTCCACCAGCCCAGAACATCCGAGGCCACAACCGATGCTCAGGACCCCATTGGACATACACAGTTAATTCATAGGATGGCAGACCATCCACTCCAAATCCCGGGCCTGACCAGAAGCAGCTACTTTTGAAGGAAATATGCGAGATACATCGTCTATATGGTTGAGACTGAAACGTCACAGTTTCATGTACCACCACCCCACTACCCCCACCAGCATACTCCAAGCAAATGTCCAAGGTATTGAAAACAAGTTGAATGAACTTAAGCCTAGACTCACCTACCAAACAGAATTGAGAGATGGCTATGTTCTGTTTTACAGAGGTATGGCTCACTCCTGCTTCACCTTGTCTATACCTTGCAACCCGAGAGCTTCTCAGCCCACTGAGTGGACCACGTGGCATCCTCAGGCGAGGCAAAGGGTGGAAGGGTCTGCCTCCTGATCAATGCGTCTTAGTGCTCAGACATGGACGACCATGGCGTGTTATTGCTCCCTGACCTACAATATCTAACAGTGAAGTGCCATCTCTGCTACCTGCCATGGGAGTTTACTACTTAACTGCTGACAATAGTTTACATCCCACCCCATGCGGAAATGAAGAGCGCACTTGATGAAAAATACACCATCACAAATAGCCTTCAGAAGGAATACCCTGACGCCTTGTTCGTCATAGCCCATGACTTATACCAGGTCAACCTCAAGAATGTGCTGCCAAAATATCACCAACATGTTTTCTGTCCCAACAGGGCCAAACACCCTGGACCGTTTCCACACAACAACCAAAGATGCCTATCACTCCTTTTCCACCAGCATTTTAGTAAATCAAACCATAAGGTTGTGCTCCTTCTTATGGTTTGCAAGCAGAAACTGAAACGTGAGGATCAGGTACAGAAACTTTTACAGTGCTAATCTGAGGTAATGGAGAAGCTCCTGTATGACTGCATGGAGTTGGTGGACTGGTCGATATTCAAGAACTCAGCAGCCAACCTAAATGAGTATGCCACTGCCATCGCAGACTTCATCAGTAAGTGTGTAGAGGACAGTGTGTCAAAGAAGTTAAAACAAATATTCCCCAACTGGATACCATGGATGAACCATAGGATCCACTCCCTACTGAAAGCCAGGTCTGAGGCCAAATTGAGTGACCCTGACCTATACAGGAAATCTAGGTACTGTCTTCGCAAAGCCGTCGGGGATGCCAAGAGATAATGCCAGACTAAACAAGACTCCCAAACTAATCACACACACACGTATTGACTGTGGCAAGGCTGATACGATGCAAGAGCTACAAATTGAAGTCAAATCACTGACAACAATGCATCCTTCCCTGATGAGCTCAATGTATTCTATATTTGTTTTGAAGAGAAGGTTAGTGAAATGACATCACCTGCCCCGACTGCCTTGTGATCCGGACCCACAGTCACAGGCACAGGCTTCAAATTGGTCTTCTTGAGAGTGAATCCAAGCAAAGTGACTGGCCTGGATGGAGTCCTCGGCCAATCATTTAGATCCTGTGTGGACCGGCTAGCAGAAGTATTTACAGACGTCTTTAACCTCTCGCTACTACGATATGTGATTCCCACCTGCTTCAAGAAGACTTCTATCACCCCATTGTCAAAGGAAAATCAGGCAATGTGTCTTAATGACTACCACCTGGTGGCTCTGACATCCATCATTATGAAGTATTTCGAGAGGTTAGTAATGGCACATATCAACTCCAGCCTCCCAGATTGCCATGATCCATTACAATCCACCTACTGTTACAATAGGTCCATGGCAGATGAAGTCTCCCTGGCCCGACACTCATCCCTAGAACATCTGGATAACAAGGATACATACATCTGACTCCTGTTCATTGATTTTAACTACACGTTCAATACCATAATTCCAACCAAATTCATTTCTAAATTCTGAAACCTTGGACTGTCTTTTCCCCTTCTGCAACTGGATCCTCGACTTCCTGACCTGCAGACTCCAATCAGGAAGGATAGGTGACAACACCACCCCCACAATAATCCTCAACACCAGCGCCCCGCAAAGTTATACACTCAGCCCCATATTATAATCTTTAAATGTACACAACTGTGTTGCCAAATTCAGCTTTAACTTCATTCACAAATTTGTGGGTCAGATCTCGAACAATGACAAGAGAGAGTACAGGAAGGAGATAGACAGCTTAGCGGCATGGTGTAAGTACAACAGTCTGTCCCTCAATGTCAGCAAAGTGAAGGAGCTGGTTGTTGACTTCAGGAAGCAGAGTGGCGGACACGCCCTTGTCAGTTTCAATGATGCTGAGATGGAGGTGTTCGAGAGCTTCAAATTTCTAGGAGTAAATATACCAACAATCTAGGAGACAGAAAGGACTGCAGATGCTGGAAGCTAGAGTCAAAAAATGTGGAGCTGGAAAAGCACAGCAGGCCAGAAAGCATCTGAGGAGCACGAAAGTCAACTCAGCCTGAAGAAGAGTTCCATCCCGAAACATTGACTTTCCTGCTCCTCGGATGCTGTCTGACCTGCTGTGCTTTTTCAGTTCCACATTTTTTGACATCACTAACAACCTATCCTGGTCCATCCACATCAATGCTGCAGTCAAGAAAGAACACCTCTACTTCCTCAGAAGGCTAAGGAAATTTGGCATGTTCACAGTGATTCTTACCAATTTTTATTGATACACCATAGAAAACATCGTATCTAGGTACATCACAGCTTGATGTAGCAATTACTTTGCCCAAGACTGCAAAAAGTTACAGAGTTGTGAACACAGCCTAATCCATCATGAAAACTTCCTTCCATT
Organism: Ginglymostoma cirratum; assembly: GCA_024137785.1. Taxonomy (NCBI): domain Eukaryota; kingdom Metazoa; phylum Chordata; class Chondrichthyes; order Orectolobiformes; family Ginglymostomatidae; genus Ginglymostoma; species Ginglymostoma cirratum. The sequence continues at coordinate 14,158,661 of JAHRHZ010000084.1, forward strand.
GACTTTGTTTAAACTTCCTGCTGTCTTGGGAAAGCAGCCAAAATAATCAAGGACCCCTCCCACTCCAGTTGTACTCTCTTGCACCCTCTTCATTCAGGCAGAAGATACAAAAGTTTGAAAATGTATACCAACAGATTCAAGAACAGCTTCTTTCCTGCTGTTACCAGACTTATGAACAGACTTCTCCTATATTAGAGTTGATCTTTCTCTGCACCTTTTCTGTAGCTGTAACACTATATTCTGTTCCATTACTCTGACGTACTTATGTAAGTTACGATTTGTCTGGTTAGCATGCAAAACAATACCTTTCACTGTATCTCGGTACATGACAATCATAAAACAAATCAAAGATATCAAAATGTAAATTAATCTAGAATATCAAGCACATTTAAAACTTACTTATTATAGATTTTGACAAGGTGAACCTAAGTTTTAGAAATTTGTATTTAGCACAATAACTATTTAAACTCCCTGATATTGAGATTTGATGCCATGTTATTTGAACCAGGATGTTCTCAGTTTGTCAGTCCTTTGTATAGTGAATTATAATCAGTGCTGCAGGCACCAAAATTGATCTTAATCCTTGGGCTCATGAGAGAAAATATTTCTATGCTTCCATTCCAGATCCCTCTTGAGTAATTACTTGGAAGAACTTTCTGATTCACTTGGTTCCATACCACATCCGTTAGCATTCTTACCTATGTCAGAAGTTTAAATATTTACTGAATTCCTAACTTGTTTGTTGGTTGAATACTAAGTTTGGTGTCTCTCAGAAGATCCTGAATGTCCAGGCCAACACAATAAGAAAAGCAATATTTGAATTTAATTTATAGTTGTCTTTCTTGAAAGTCACTGCCAGGTTTAATATGCTGTATGCTGTACCAGATGCTGAGTTTGTGAGTTTTTATGTATGATGCAAGCAATGGAAAACTTAGGAGTTTAACTTGATTTCTCATTAATTGTGCCAACTGAAATGGATGGCGTAATTCCTAAAAATGAGTAACTGCAGTGCCCATTAAACTGAATAAGATTGGTTTATGGTTGATGTAAGCTGTTTGTGGGAAAAAATTAGATGAAGTTTAAAGTAGCTCTTCACTATATGCAAGATTCCAGTACTTGAACGTCATGACTTCTGTGCTAATGAATATTTGTTTGGTATTCCATTATAACATTATTTATATAAAATGTTTTCTATTAAAGTAGTTCCAACTCCCAAATACTGTGAGAAACTGTAAATGCTTGTGAGAAACTGTAAATGCTAACAGTATCACGTTGACTAATTTCATATTCCTATACAGGCAAAAATTCCAAATGCTATCCATGCTGTTTTGCTGCTTGCTGAAAGAGAACTTACATTCAGATTTGAGAAACCATCTTCAATGCAGGTACGTGTTGAATGTTAGACAATTGTCTATCTAACATACGATATATCTATTTGATATGCCTTGATATAAGGATGACGTTGAGGTATACCTGTATACTGTATGCTCATCCGTTCAAGCAATGGAAGGAGGACAGTGATAAGCATTGTCCCTTCTATTGTGAAGCTTTGAAAATTGATATAATTAAAGGGTCTTACATATGTTCAAAGGTTTTGGACTGAATCCCATTCCTCATTGTAGTTCTGTCTGAATTACCCTGCCTTCTGCCACTTAGCAGCAAAATAGTCCCAAATAAAGTCATGACTAACATTCACTGGAACCACAAATGCAGCAGATTATCCCTTTTTGATCTCTGCAACTCCTGAAATGATCAACTGTGCATTCTTTCTCTAACATCTTTCCTCTGATGCCTACGACATGTGGTTTACAACCTCATTTTTCCGTTTGTCCCCAGGCAATCTCAACATTTAATTCAACTGCAAGCTAACCTAGATGGTATTATAACCATGATCAGAATCCCAAAGTAGTGACTGAATTACAGTGGTCAGGATGAGAGGGTGTCCTTTTGTTGCTCTGTTTACATTTTGCTTGGGTTACTAGTTAGCTGGCTGCCAATACTCAGAGTGAGAGAATTCCTTTACATGGAATTAAACTCGTAATTTCATAATGTATTTTGTTAGATCAGGGCTTGTACATCCATAACTGTTTTTGACTATAAAGATATGGCTGTCTGCGAACAAGATCCACACAATAATATATATAAAGATTAGGAAGGAACTTCAAGTACCAACCCTTTTAAGGATAAAGACTGAAGTTAGAACAGACTGGTGCCCTCCTGTCACTAGAAAGATAACGAATAGCTTATGATCCTCCTGTAACTTACATTGCAAACTGCAGACCATTGTTTTTTTTTAAAGGATAGGGATTATAAAGCCAGTTTCAACTCTACTGGAATGTGCTAGTGGGATAGAATGTGTTAAAATATGTAAGTATAGCCTGGGTTTGAGTAATAGCATGCTGTGAAGGATACAGTTGAAGAACTGTCCCTAGACACCGCTGTGTTGCATGTAAAGGAATTCTCTCACTCTGAGTATTGGCAGCCAGCTAACTAGTAACCCAAGCAAAATTTAAACAGAGCAACAAAAGGACACCCTCTCATCCTGACCACTGTAATTCAGTCATCAACTATGCAAGTACCAGTCATGTCCACTGCATTGGCCTCAATGTTCAACTGTCCACTTTTGCGAACAATTCAGAGACTGATCCTTATTTTTTCAAACATTTCTCTGACTGGATTCACCTGATTTCTAATCTATATATGTTGCTTTTCTGATTTTTTTCATGTTTGGCAATTAATAATCTTTTTGTTAATTCAAAAAAGCCTGGCTAAATTGGCTTATTTTAAAACATAAGGTAATTTGGGCCAAGATGAAAAGCTATCCATAACAAGAGGGGTCCATTTTTAAATTAACCTTTATTGTGACCAGCTGAATGAGTGAGTTTATGAAGGGAAGCTAGTACATTTTTCCTGTCCTTGAACCTAACCATTATGAATCTCTTGTCTGAAACCCTAACAAATTGAGCAACCTTGCCAGTGGTATGGCGTAACAGCAGGATCACTTGTCCACGCTTGTATTTGTACTAAATTTTCATCAATATCTTTGGCATTTACTTTTCTGGATTTGGATGATGTCTTTGGTAGCCATCCATCCTCCATATTTTGTAAACTATAGTTTGTCCAGCCATCCCTGTCGTCGTTTCATCTTACTTGGCTGTCGGCCACTAATCTGCAGTGGCTTCAGTGCTGTCAGTGCTGGAAACTTTAAATTCTCTTTGTTTTACTTGGATTCCTACCTCTGTAACTTCTTCCACTCATGCAGTCACTCTTTGATCCTTATCCCAGAACACTCTGAATTGGATTGATGTGCATTATTTTGTGGAAGTTAAAACAGTGATTCATGCCCACCAAGAACTGATTGAGACTTCTCATGCTTAATTTGTGTACGGTAAACAAGGCTAAGTAATCAAATGTAGAGCAATGAGATTTAAAAAAAAGTCAGGTTTTGGACTGATAACAATTACTATAGCTTCTTTTTGCTTACTAATATTCCCTTCCCAGTGTTAAACCCTGCATTATCTGCAGATGTACTTTATTTGAAAATTGTGTAATAGTTCAATTTGTAAACCACATGAGGCATCAGACACTGTAATCTTTTCCTGAGATATATATGATAAGAAAAATTTGTTGCATTTATAGAAGGTCATCTTAACCTCTTGATTAGATTTGTTGCCAGTTATTGTTGAATGCTACTGTCAATTTAATCAGCCAAATGCAGATACAACAAAATGACTTCTACTTTGGCTTGGTCTGTTTAGTACAGGAGCCCTTATTTTATGCATTGATGATGAAAATGTCATAGAAGTTTGAACATTTTCATGGTTTGTGTATATTCATCTCTTCCATTCTTTATGTTGGTTGAGGAATCAGAGCAACGTGGTTATTTTAGTCGTCTATAAAGGTTCACTTAAGTACACTCACTTCTGTCCCTTCCAATTTTATGTCACTTTAAAGTATAATTTGTTATTTTTTTAAAGTAACTTATGTAAGAACTTGTATGGGTTAGATTGACACTGATTGCAAATTAAAGTCTTGTTGAGAACCGTTGAAGCACCGAATACATGGCAATATGGTAGTTAGGTGTATAAGAGCATTAACTTGCTTCACAGAGATGAGTCTTTCTGTGATTTTCCATGCAGAAAGTTACCATTCAGGGAATATTGAGCTGAAGCCAGGTAACTTCCTACAAAATGGATAAAAGGAAATGTACAAATTAATGAATTGGAAGTAGAAGTAGGATATTTAGGCCTTGTGCCTGGCTGGCTATTTAACGTGATCACGTCTGATCTGATTATGAACTCATTTTACCTTCCTACCAGTCTCTGATAAATCTACCTACTGTTATCTTAAAAAAAAATATTTGATGACCCAGCCTTCTCTGCTGTCTGTGGAAAAGTGAGCTCCAAAGGTGGAACTCTGTAAGAGAAATGACTTCCCTCATTTTGTCTTGAATGGGAGATCCCTTATGTTTGCCTGTCAACACACATAGTTCCAATGTTTTCTTAACTCAGTTTCTGGCAGATAGGGTTAATTACTTTCCCACTCAGTTGATTTGGTACTTGATTCTTATATATTGGGAGCCATATGTTGTCTAAAGTCCCTGCGGAAAGTTCTCACCCACATGGCATATGCTTTGTTCATGGCAGTATTGATGGCACAAGTATCCCACAAATGACTTTATCTGAATTCTTAAAAACAGAAAATAGAATGATCTGGTTAATTCTATGTTCTCAGTATCTGGCTACATGACTTTTCTGAATCTTAATTTCCTCCCTGTTGGTACTGCTTCCAAGTCAAGCATCACTAGGTCATGTGGACCAGTGTTTCTTAAGATTCAAGAAACTGACAATTAATACAAACTTTTAAACATTGTTCAAATATTCTTAAACATAGTTACAATGACATTTTAAAGAAATTACAAGTTCTCACTATCCTGCTTCTGAGTCAAAGATCCTCACAATATTTTTTCCTAAGTAATTGAATTGTGGATCTTTGGATGATGCATCTCTGTTACCAATTGAGAGTTAATTTTGCTTTATTTTATGGAAAATTTAAGTTGACTTTTGAGAATTCTGTTTTTTGAATGGGTCAGGGATCCCTAACTGGTTAAGAGGATTCTATAAAACTGTGACACCAGGTTTACATTTGCACAGACATAAGATTTCTAATATTATTCATGTGATTAGTTGAAAAATACCTTGCTCGACAGCTTTTAGGTTTAATTTTGACAGTATTTTTGGTGATTTTACTCACATTTTTCAGTCTGTTATATCTGCTTTTGAATTTTGTGTGAAATCTTGATTTTTTTTTTTTGTTGTATAGTTTGAACTTCTAACCTCATTGAAGTCACTACATAAACATGTGGAAAGCCATCAGCTGCCGCCAGAATTTAATGGAACTCTTCCCTACAGTCATAGTAACTGGATGTGCTTTCGTATGGTGAGTGTTGGACGAAAAGGATCACATCATTGTTTGTCTGACCCAGCTGTTACAAGCCAAATTTGAAAAGAGGGCATAATGACAAAAATTAGAAGCAACCAAGACCCAAGTAGAAACCATTTGCCTGCCGTTTGTTCATGTTTATGATGTACTGTTTTGTGCAACTTTGGATTGTATTTTCACAACCATGGCTTTCAAGTATTTCAGTGAGACAAACCTTCTGTAACTACTGATGTAGACCTGGATTTAGCCCACTGTGAGTTCCAAATGATGGAATTCAATGGGAAACCACACTATCATTCTTCCCTTTTCGTTTAACAGCTTAGAGTCATAAGCACAGAAGAGGCCCTTTTGTCTGTGCCAACCCATCTACACTAATCCTGCTTTCCAACACTTGGCTCTTAGCCTTGAATGTTATGACATTTCAAGTGCTCATCCACATACATCTTAAAGGTTGTGAGGATTCACTCCACTACTGCCTTCTCAGGTAGTGCATTCCAGATTCCCTCACCTTCTGGGTGAAAAACATTTTCCTCGTATACCCTCTAAACCTCTTGTCCTTCACCCTCTTGTTATTGATCTTTCAACTAAGGGGAACAACTGCGTTCAATCCACCCTATCCTTGTCCTTCATAATCATATACATGTCTAACATGTCCCCCTCAGCCTTCTCTGCTCTGAAGAAAACAACTCGAGCCCAGCCAACCTCTCTCCATAGCTAAAATGTACCAACCCAGGCAATATCCTTGTGAATCCCTGCAGCCCCTCCAGTGCAATCACATCCTTCCTATAGTATGGCAACCAGAACTGCTCACAGTACTCCACCTGTGGCCTAAGCAAGGTTTTGTATAACTACAACTTAACCTCTCTGGTCTTATAAGAACCTCTGTGGTTTCCTCCATCATCTCCCACAGCAACCTGGGAGACAACTGATCTGATCTTGTCCACTTCTCAGCTTACCAAATGCCTTCACAGTCTTAATGTCAATTTGCTCAAGAACCTCATGGGCCCTCTCTGCAAATTCTGTACCTGTTTCTCCTGAGTGAAGACAGAAGTGGAGTATGGATTTCACACCCTACCAGTGTCTTCTAGCTCCACACACAGATGGCCTCCCTTATCCCTAATGGCTTTACTCTCCCTCGTTATCCTTTCCACTTAATATGCTTACAGATTATCTTGGGATTCCTTCTAATTTTACCTGCCCCCAATTTGCTGTCCCAGTTGCTCTCTTAAGGTCCCATTTCTATACTCCACTAGGGCCTCTCTCAATTTGTTCCCTCTGCACCTGCTAAAAGTCGCCTTTTTATTCCGTCCTGAATATTCCTAGACAACATGTTCCTCTAGTCTTCTTGCTCCTAAATTTCACACTAAAGAGAACATACTGGACCTGTACGTTGCTTATTTCCTTTTTGAAATGCCCCTCACTCTCACTGTTCTGGTGTAGATTTTCCCACAACTAGCTGTTTGCAGTCAACTTTGACCTGATCCTACCCTATTTTAATAAAATATGTCTTTCTGTAATCCAGAAACTCTTTTTTTGCAGACCATCTCTCCTTTTCCATAAATTGCACTAAGTTGTAGTCCCTATCACTGAAATGATACCTTGATCACCTGCCCATCTTCGTTGTCCAGAATTAAGTCTGGCACAACACTTGTCTCTTGTTGGTCCTTCTGTGTGTTGACATAACAAATTGTCCTGACTACATTTCAAGAAATGCACCCCTTCTAAATCCTTTGCACAATGACTATCCCAATTAATATTTGAGAAGTTGAAATCCCCTAATATATTACCCTATTATTACACATCCTCTAATGCCTGTTGATTGTGTTGGGGAGATATATTATACTCGTAGCGATATGATTGCCTCCTTCATTTCTATGTTTTACACACAAAACCTCTTTTGACGACAGTTCCAAGGTATTGTCCCTCCCAGTAACTGTCCTCTTAATTAATAATGCAACACAACTTCCTCTTTTACACCTTCTCTGTCATGCCTGAAGATCCTATGCCCCAGAATGTTCAGTCATCAGTCCTTCCCCTCCCTCAACTATGTCTCTGCGGTGGCAACAAAGTCACAATTCCTTGTGTGGTCTATAAGTTATCTGACTTACCTACAATACTTCAAGCATTAAAGTCGAGGCTATCCCGCCTTGCCTTATTCCCTTGAGTTACCTCTGTCCTGGTTCCTTTGTTATATTATGCTGTGTCCCTATCATAATAATGCTCTGTGTCCCCTACCTCTGTTCAACTTGTTTAATTAGAAAGCGCTAGGAAAGTGTATGTGAGGAATGCCAGATCAGCCATGGTCCTGTTGAATGGTGGAGCAGGTTTGAGACACTGAACTGTTTATTCCCACTTCTTCTGGTCTAACTCCTCCCGACAACACCAGCAAACCTATCTGCAAGGATGTTGGTCCCATTCTGGTTCAGGAGCAGATTGTTTCACTTGTACAGTCTCATCTTCCCCAGAAATGGTTCGAGTGATTGAGGAATCTAAAACCCTTCCGTCTGCACCAATTCCTGAGCCATACATTTATCTCCTATATTTTCCTAGTCCTGTACTTACTAGCACATGGCATCAGGAGTATTCAGAGATTATAACCTTAGAGGACCTGCTTTTTATTCTACTGCCTAGCTCCCTGAATTCTCGATACAAAACCTCATCTCCCATTCTATCTATATCATTAATCCCAAACTGTACATGACCTCTGATTTATCATTCTCCCACTTCAGGATGCCCGGCAACTATTCAGTGATATCCCTAACCCTGACCCAGGGCGGTTGCATACCATCCTAGAGTTATGTCTGCAGCTGCAGAAATGCCTGTCTGCACCCCTGACTGTTGAGCCACCGACTTGGACTCTTGCTGCTCCTGTCTTATGCAGCTACAGTGCTGTATCTCCTTGTGGAACCCTCACTGTCATCGGTCATCGTTTTCTTCTTGATCGTTATTAAATACTTCATCCGATGAGCATATTCCACTCTCAAAAATACCTTTGTGTGTAAACAATTACTTTAATGTTGTTAATGGAGAAACAATATCACTATCAAAGTGTATTAGTAACAATATCAAAACTAACATAATTCATTTACATTAGATTATAGATAACCTGTCAGACTTATTGATTTTGCCTCTCTTCAACACAATCTGGAGTTAGTCTGCATTTAGTTTTTCCTTTTGCCAAAATAATATCAGGTTGAAATAATGTATTTTAAATTCTATTCAGCTGATTTCTCTGTTCCTGCAGAAACAAGAACAGCTTATACAGGGATGTAAAGCAGCAAAGAATTTCCTCCAGGTCAATATAGAGAGCCTGAAATCCAGTAAACTACCAGAAACAGCTGAGGTAATTGCTTTAGATTGTTATGCTAAGGAACATATTACAGAATGTTTGCAACTTAAGAAGCTTGAGACTGCCCAGGACAAAGCAATCTACTCGACTGGCATCACATCCGCTACCTTCACCATTGACTCCTTCTACCATTGAATGCCAGCAATGTGTATAATCTGTAAGGCTCACTGAAGCAACCCAGCCAGCCTCCTTTGACAGCAGCTCCTATCATGTATAAGGTGGAGGATGGGAATATCATGACATGGAGGTACCCTCTACAAGTCGCATACAATCTGGATTTGGAGCTATACCACCCAATTCCTTCCTTGTCGCTAGGTCAAAATCCTGGTCCTCCTTCCTATAACAGCGTTGTGGATATACTTGCACACTATACAGTACAGCAGTGTAAGAAGGCAGCCCACCACCACTTTCTCAAGAACAACTAGGGATTGGCACAAACTCTGTCTTAGCTAGCAATGCCTGTGTGATAACTCTCCTACGAGGCCCATTGGGAATCACTAATTAAATATCCTTGTGGAGCTTATTTAGTCTAAGTTCGCATGATAACAGGTAATGGCCTACACAGCAGGAACTCATCACCTGAGCCCTTTATAAGCACACCTTGGGATCTTTTTGTGGTGCTACTAGTGTCTCCACCCTGGACCAGGAGGCTTGGGTTCAAGTCCCACCTGCTCCAGAGGTGTGGAAGGACATCCCTGAACAGGTTGATTAGGAAAATAGGTTAAATAAAAACCTTCCCAGGGATGGGTCTATAAAAATGTTTGTCTCAGCTGCGACTAGCCTGTGTATGCCAGGGGTTGGTGGTGCTGTTTTGGTGTTCAACAATAAATGATGTTCCTTTCCATTTGGACTTCCTGAGTTATCACAGCCTGTATCCCATGAATAAATAAAAGAAAAACCACATACAGGTAGAAATTTGGGCATAGGGATCACTAATTTTTTTGGTTAAAAATCCTCTAAGGTCCACAGACCTCTGACAGAATGGCAGTGTCATAAAAAAAAAACTCTCTTTATTGATTTCTGCAGTTATCTCTATCCATATTTAATTAAGTACATGTTTAAATTCTTTCAACAATATATTCGTTAAATAAAACAATAATGCTCACGTCGAGGTAGTAAGAACTGCCGACACTGGAGTCAGAGATTACACAGTGTGGAGCTGAAGGAACACAGCAGGCCAGGTAGCATCAGAGGAGCAGGAAAGCTGATGTTTCGGGTCGGGACCCTTCTTCAGAATATCATTTCTGATATCCCTCAAATCCCTTCTACTTGAGGTGGTTTCATAATTATAGAGGCATGAAGAAGTATCTTTCATCAGAGTATAGTTTCTTATGGTAGATTTTAGACAGAAAGGATCTGGGATATGGCACAAAACACATTTTTGCCCTCTCAGATTTTTCATTCATTTTAGACAATGCAAAAGTTCGCAAGGGATGCTTAAAATTAACTTGCAATGCTTTTAAATGAGGCAAAAGATGAATTCCCACAGATAACAAAAGACAATATATTACCTTTACATAGAAAACATTTAAAAATACTAGGCTACTATATGGCTTGCACGAATAGGGAAAAGAATACATATTGGGATAAATTGCTGCTATTTATGGCTTGTTGCAGAAATAAAATGCAAAATGAGCATTCAAAAATCGTTTAGATGTCTGAATATTTTGGATTGTACAACTGTCGATTGTAACTGGGTGTAAGCAAACAATTTGTAACATGCATATCATGCCTATCCATTCAATATAAATAGCAGTGGATTATCCTATTCTTGGTTATTTTCTTTAGGATTAATTTTGTCTTTCTGAATTTGATACCACTGTCTCTGAAATGTACAAAATAAATTTATGTATTGCTCTAAGACCTGTAGACTGCTGTCCTACGTAATTAAACAGGGCAGTTCTCCTTAAATCCATTTCAAGTAACACACCTACTTCATCTGTTTAGTTGGGGTTCCAACCTTCTGATGCTCCGTTATAATTGTAAACATATCAACAACAACTTGTATAATACCTTTTAACAGAATAAAACATCACGGCAGGTCGCAGGAGTGTTATACAGCAAGCAATGTGCAGCAATATTAGGGTAGATGTCCAGTAGCTTTCTTAAAGAGGAAGGCTTGAAGGACTGATTTAAATGGGAAAAGAGATATAGAGAATCAAAAGCTTTACAGAGGAAATTACAGAGTTTGGGATCAATCCATTTGGAGATATGGGGTAATTAAAATTGGAGATGCATAACAGGTCAGAATTAGGTGAGCATGTGTCTGAGTACTTGGGGAGGCAGTGGCCTAGTGTTGTTATTGCCGGTTAATCCAGAGACCCAGCTAATGTTTGTGGATCCAGGTTCAAATCCCACCATGGCAGATGACCATGAATCCATTGTCAATTGTCGGGAAAATCCATTTGGTTCACTTAAAATCCTTTAGGGAAGGAAACTGCTATCCTTACCTGGTCTGGCCTACATGTGACTCCAGACCCACAGCAATGTGGTTGACTCTTAACGCCCATCCCTAATACCCAAAGGGCAGTTAAATGCTGCCTTAGCCAGCGACACCCTCATCCCATGAACAATAATAAATATAGATCACATGAAGTTATGGGACTAGAAGTCAGAGATAGCGAAGGGTGATGTCGCTGAGGGAATTGGAAACAAGGATGAGAATTTAAAAGTCAAGGAATATGCTTGATCAGCAGCCAACGTAGGTCAGCAAACATGGGGTAATAGATGAATAGAACTTAGGATAAGCAAGGACACAGAGAACAGTTTAGCATGACTCAGGCATGAAATTGTTTCCAAAGTTTTGCTCATTCAGTGCACCATATCAAATAAGCAATCGATAACTTACTTCGTAAGTAGGTTACAGTGGAGGATTTGAGAAAGAGGTGTTTGTGAGTTAGAGCAGAGTGTCATTGTACATGGGAAAACTAATGCTGTGCTTTTGGAATAGTCACTAGTTGAGAAATAGAATGAGGACCAAGGTGAGACACTGGAAGTAACTGAAGCCACGATCTTTAGTTCTCACTTCAAGCTTTCATTTCCTAGCTGCCGATGCCACTTTCCTTTGTGCCAATTGTCTGTGACTAAACTAGTCTGTTTGCAATTTTTGACGCATTTCGTCCCAAGTTGAAGTTCTCACCACGTGTCCATGACATCTTTAAGCTATCCAGCTCCAACTTTGTAACTTTGCCCAAATTCATCCTAACTTCAACATAAAGACAGAAATTGCTGGAAAAACTCAGCAGGTCTGGCAGCATCTGTGGAGAGAAATCAGAGTTAACGTTTTGGGTCCAGCAACCATCCTTCTGAAGAATTTTTCTTTCTGAAGAGTTTCTCCAGCCATTTCTGTATTTGATTCTGATTTTCAGCATCTGCAGTTCTTCCAGTTTTTCATCCCTACTTCAGTTCGTCTGCTGCTGAAATCCTCAGTCATGATTTTGTTAGCTCCAGATTTAACTATTTCAATGTACTCCTAGCTGACCTCCCACACTCTATTCCATGTAGAACTTGATCCAAAGCTCTGCTGCCCATCTCCACTTACTCAATTTGTCCAAATCTTGCTGAGCATCTTTGCAGCCTGTTCACTGTTGCTGTGTGTTGTTGGCAAGTTTGGAGATGTTACATTTAGTTTCCTCATCTGAATCCTAATATATATTGTAAATGGCTGGGGTTCTAGCACTGATCCCTGCAGCACCTAACTAGTCACTGCCTCCAACTTGGGAAAAAAGACCCTTTTTTCATATTTTGTTTCCTGTCCGCCAACCAGTTCTCTATCCATATTGGAACATTACCCCCAATCCTGTGTTCTTTAATTCTGGATACTAATCTTTTAAGTGGACCTTTTTGAAAGCCTGCTGAAAGTCCAAATAAACCACATCTGCTAGCTCCGCCTTATCTATTCTACTAGTTACATGCTTAAAAAAAAAAGTCCCGGGAGAATCGCCAAGCATGATTTCTCTTTAATAAATCCATGCTAACGCTGTCCAATCCTGTCACTGTTTACCAAGTACTATGCTATTAAATCCTTTATAATGAACTCTAGCATTTTCATCACTACCGATATCAGGCTAACAGGTGTACATTTATTGGATTTCTCTCTGCCTTTTTTAAAAAAATAGTGGGATTGCCTATAACTGTGAGGTTATTCACTTTGGTATCAAAAACAGAAAGTCAAATTACTATCTGTAGGACAATAGATGTGGAAAAGGGTAGGTGTAATGAGACCTGGGTGTCTAGTCGCTGAAAGTAAGCAAGCAAGTGCAACAGCGTTGTAGCAGGCAATTGGTATATTTGCCTTCATTGCAAGAGGATTTGAGTACAGGAGTAGGGTCTCTTCCTGCAATTGTACAGAGTATTGATGAGGACCACACCTCGAATATAATGTGCAGTTTGGACTCCATATAGGAGGAAGAATCATCTGGCCTTGGAGGGAGTGCAAGGAAGATTTACCAGACTGATTTCTGGAATGGCAGGACTGACTATATTATGAAGAGAGACTGGATTGATTAGGCCTTCCTTTGTAGCATAGAACATAGAAGTGTACAGCACAGTATAGGCCCTTTGGCCCACAATGTTGTACTGAACTTTTACCCTGAACCTAAGGTCTATCTAACCTCCAACCTGACCTTATACCATCATCCATATGCCTATCTAATAGCCACTTAAATGCCCGTAATGAGGCCGACTTCACTACCCTCTCTAGCAATGCATTCGACGCCCCTACCACTCTCTGAGTAAAGAACCTACCTCTGACGTCTCCCCTATATCTACCTCCACTCAGTTTTATACTATGTCCCCTCGTAATAGCTACCTAGAAGAATGATGGATGATCTCATGGAAACTTATAGAATTCTTACAGGACTAGACAGGGGAAATGCAGAAAGGATGACCTGGATAACTGGGGAGTCTAGAACCAGGGGTCACAGTGTAAGGGTTCAGGATAGGCCGTTTAGCACTGAGGCATGAAATTTCATCACCTAGGGAGTGGTGAGCCTGTGGAATGCTCCACCATGGAAAGTGGTTGAGTCAAAATATTGAATGTTTTTTAAAAAGGTTTTAGATACAGTTCTTGGGGCTAAAGGGATCAAAGGGTTTGGGAAGAAATGGGAACATATTGAGTTGGTGATCAGCCATGACATCAAATCGTGGAGCAAGTTTGAAGGACTGAATGGCACTCTCCTGCTCCTACTTTCTATGTTGCTAGTAATTTATAATTTATTCTTAATTCCAGGAAGCAAGTGCTCTTTTGCAGCAGTATAGGCACTTAATGAAGAATGTTCTGGAAGATACAAGATTAGTGAGACTGCAGCTTGAAGGAGGAGCAATCCTGGCCAGACTGAGAAGAGAGGAATCTTATGTCACAGGAACTGTAGTCTACAGGTAACTTCATCAATGTCTTGTATGAGGGAATTTCAATTTGTTGTTAATTCCGTAATCTATTTTACATCAAAAATCTGTTTGCATTTTATCAGTAATTTCATAGCTTTTGAATTATTTATATATTATGTAGGACTTTGGCTGTTTGTAGCCTTCAATATAGTTGGAGTTGTGCATTACTAGATAACTTATGCAGCTAGATTATAGAGAAAATTATGCAGATTTGGGCCACATTGTTAATTAAATGATTTACCATTGGCATGGAATAGTACATAGATAATTAATTTTGGGAGAAACCAACCATTCAAGATAACGGTACTGCTGAGACAAATGAAAAGGAAACCTAAAAGCTGAATCTTTCAAGGAAAGAAGATCACTGTTAAATTGCCATTCTGATTCACCTAGTTTACCTGAGACTGGAACTCTGCATTTCTCGCCAATTCTTCCAAACCTGTTCTCTTTAGAAATGTGGTCGTTTTATATTGGAATTCTTCTTCGTAGTGCAGAATTGCCAGGGGCAAGACAAGCCACAATTCTTTTTATTTTATGGCACTAGCTGTTGTATTGTGTGTGTCTTCATTTCTTAATGTGCTGAAAAGCTCTTAGACATTTAAATAACTTTTTTTTATTGTTGTGAATGAATATGAGTGATATGCATCAGATTTTGCAGGAGTCCCAAAATGCATCTTTGTGAGTATATCCAGCCTCAAAGTAGACACCTGAAAATCTGGATCGATTCTTTCTTGGTAAATGTGCTATTTGTTAATTTCAAATTCTATTTGTTAATTGTAAATTTGTTAATTTGTTAATAATTTGATTATTACAGGGCAGAGGTCATAACATAAATTTGTCCTTAATTTGGCACTAAGTTTACTGTTCCCTTTAGGCCGTAGATAAATAGGGAAAATGTCATGTTGGTGCTGGGAGCTCTGCTTTTCTGCAGTTAGCAGACTTCTGTTCTTGCAGCAGCAAAGAAGGAGTTATACTTAAGCAATGTTGAATCGCATTTGACAGTGTAAAGAAGGGACTTGCATTGTGTAGCAACTTCCATGATCTCATTAGGTCGCGAAGCACTTTACTTCAACAACTAATTTTGAATTCCCTTTATTGCATCAGTGCATGGATTCCAGGTTGGATGGCCAGTTACTTTCAAGACAGTTTCATTACCTGCCTTCCTGATGCCATAATTGGAGCAAAGTCAGCCAGGTGGATATCATAGAATATGAGTTCTGTAATAGGGGCTGTTAAGCTGGACCAATCAGGGAGTCCTGGCTGACAGACATAAGCAGGAGTGTCACGGGTTCTGTTCGCTTTAGGAGCCAGCTCTGAGCTGGCTGGGTCAATGTCATGTACCATGCACATGTAAATAAAGGGTGACTTGTTGACGGAATAACAGCCTTCGTGGAGTTACCTCAGTGGCAATGAGTGAAAACATGCCCCTGAGAGATGCTGCCTGGCCTGCTCAGTCCTTCCAGCTGACTCCAGCATCTATAGTTCTTGCTACCCCTGAAAAGATTTGCTTGCAGCAGTTGTCTTTGCGTTAGGATAAGCATTTCTGGCATCATGCTGCTATTTTGGAGGCTTGACTTGTTCTGTTCTGCTGTCTAAGACCAGGCCCAGTATGTGGAAAGAATGCATTATTTTTTTCAAGGCAAATGTCTTTGGGGCAGACAAAAAGCAACAAGTAATTCTCCTGACACTGGTGGACCTGCAGCTGTTTTGATTATTAGAAATCTAAATGAGGCCCCAGATATTAAAATCTTTCAAGAGTTGACAGATTTAGCAAAAGAACGTTACGACCCCGAGCCGCCTCTGGTTATGAGAAGCTATCAGTTTTACTCAGTTGTTCGAGAACGAGGGGAATTCATAATGGGATTTTTGACAAGGTTAAGATGACTGGCAGAGGCATGTGATTTTTGGTTTAACCCCAAGTGAAATGCTGACAAACAGTTTGGTATGTGAGATTAATGATGTGATCATGCAAAAGCATCTACTAGATGAAGCCCAACTGGACTTCAAACAGGCACTACAACCGGCTTTGTGATTAGAATATGCAGCAAGTGGATCACATGAGTTACAGAGTATGCTGATGGAAGTGGACAGCTTCGCCAGGCCAACAGAGCGTGCGGGACACCACGCGACTGGAGGCAATTGTGTAGCCTCACTCAGGACATATTCTGAATAGAGGCACTCTGTGTCAGCCCACAGCAAAACTGCAAAACAAAACTAAGCTTTGGCCAAATGGTTAAAATTTTCTTGAGGACCTGGGCTGGCAAGCCATTGTAGTCGCGGACCTCAGACAGCAAAAGAGTGACTCTTGGCCTGAGTTGAGTATGAAAACTCATAGGCCAGGATCCAGGAGTGTGTATATTCAGAAAGTCCACCTACAGCTGGTTTGGAACAGTTCAATTGCTTAGCAACATTCAAATCAGCCTGTGCCATTTTCCAGCAGACAATGGGTTAGGGTTAGTGTTAGGGTTTTCCAGCAGACATTTTCCAAGGTCTACCCCAGGTCGCCATTTATCTGGATGATGTACTAACAAAATAATGAGAAGGCCAATAACGAGTGCTTGGAGAACTTGGATGTGGTGCTTAAACGTTTCTCTCAGGCAGATGTACTCTTTAGGAGAGAAAAATGAGTATTCCAGTGACATACTTGTGTTACATAGATGACAAGACTGGATTGCACCTGTTGGAAGATAAAGTGAGGGCAGTCAAAGGTGGCTCGGCTCCTACATCTGTACTGGAACTTAGGTCTTTCCTTGGTTGGTGAATTATTACGGATAGTTCAGAAGTAATCTGGCCTCCATCCTAGTACTCTTACATCTGCTGTTGAACATGGATCAGCCTTGGAAGTAGTCTCATAGTCAGAATGTAGCCTTTAGGGAAATGAAGAAGCTGCTATCGTCATCTAAGGTGTTGGCACAGTACTATCCCAAGCAGGATGTGGTGCTGATATGCGATGCCTCCCCATGTGGTATCGGGGTGGTGTTGGCTCACTGTGACCCAACAGAGAGGAACATCCGATAGTGTCTGCTTCCCGGACTTTGGCTGATGCTGAGCGGCAATACGGCCAAATAGAGAAGGAAGATTTGACATTCATTTTCGGTGTGAGAAAGTTCCACCAATATTTTTACTGACGTAACTTTATAATAGTAATGTACCACAAACCCCTGCCAGGGCTACTTAATGAGTACAGGGCTGTGCCACCCATCGCTTCATTCAAGTAAGAGCGGTGGGCTCTTATTCCAAGAGTTGTACAAGTTAGAACTCTATCCAGAAAACCAAGTAGCAAATGTGGATGCACCACCATTAGTGCCACCACTGGAAGAGTCTGTGCTGATTTTAAACTTTCTGGACACTCTTCAAGTCACAGCTGATAATATCTGACTGTGGACCCAAAAAGATCCAGCCCTGGGAAAAAAAAAACAGCTGGTTGTGATGGGAAAAACAAAAGGGTGATCACAACCAGAATTGAAACCTTCCTGCCGAGATCAGATCTCTGTAGAAGATAACGTTTTATTATGGGGAGCGGGAGTGATTCTCCTGAACAAAGGCTGGCCCCAGGTACTGACTGAACTCCAGGTCATCCAGCGGTTTCCACATTGAAGATGTTGGTGAGAAGTTATGTCTGGTGGGCAGGATTGGATGCTGACAGAGCCACGTTGGTGGGGCATTGCCCAGAGTGCCATCAAGGACAAAAATTACCACCAGAAACTTCCCCACTTGCATGAGCATGGCCAGGTAGACCTTGGACGCAGTTAAATGACGATTATCCTGGTCCTTTCATGGGCTCAATGTTCTTGGTCATTGTGGATGCTCATTCAAAGTGGTTGGACATGCTCAAACTTCATTCGTCAAAACAGAGACAATGATTGAAAAGTTGCAAGCATCTTTTGCAATATACGGACTCCTCAAGTTTTGATCGTAAACAATGGGTCATCATTTACCGGCAGGGAATTCACGTATTTCCTAAAGTAGAATGGCATTTAGCATGTAAGGACAGCTCCATACTATCCATCATCCAATAGTCTGGTGGAAAGAGCAGTTCAAATTTGAAGGTAAGCTTAAAGAAACAGCCTTCAGCTTCACTTGATACCAAATACCAGGTATAATAATATCTGGAATTAAGAATCTAATGGTGAACATGAATCCGTTGTCGATTGTCGGAAAAACCCATCTGGTTCACTAATGTCCTTTAGGGAAGGAAATTGCAATCCTTATCTGGTCTGGCCTACATGTGACTCCAGACCCACAACAATGTGGTTGACTCGCAACTGCCCTCTGGGCAATTAGGGATGGGCAGTAAATGCTGTCTAGTCAGCAACACCCTCACCCCATTAATGAATAAAGAAAATAAACAAACTATCCTTGTTCCTCTTTGATCATAGGACCACCTCTCACACAACCACAGTGACAGGTCCAGCAAGTTAAATCTGATCTTCCCAGATGTGGTGAGTGGGGAAGGGTGAAATATTATCAGAAACGCCAATGCCAGACACGAGTCCTCTAAGAGAGAGAGGCAGCTTACTTTAATGGGACAAAGTTTGGTGTTGAAACCGCAGGAATGGCCCTGCATGGATAAGAGGCATTGTTGATGCGAAGTCAGGTCCCATGACATACAAGTTTCGGTTTAGGGTTCAGGAGAGGCGGTCATGAACAAGCATGTGAATCACATGAAAGCTGCGACCTCTCACTGAAGCAGGAGCAATAGCATACTCGGTCCCTCAGTGCATCTGGCGAGGCTGTCAGAACCCGTGGTTTCTTTGTGGATTCTCCTCCTCCATCTACCATCAAAGAAATCTCTGAGAACGCGATGGATACAGCAGATGTTGCAGCCTCGACCTCGATACCGCCTAAAGATGAATTTTGGCCAAGATGCTCCAGGGACAAGTACATACCGCCAGTATCCAAAGGAGAGTTGGAGGAACTAACCTCGTGTGAAAATGCCCCAGGATAAAGAATGGCCTACATCCCAGGACTTGGAGGCAGAAGGATCTAGTGACTGGAACAAGGTCAGCCAGGTGGATGTCATAGAATATGAGTTCCCTGTTTGGGCCTGTTTACCTGATCCAATCAGGGAGTCCCAGCTGACAGATATAAATAGGAGTGTCAGGGATTCGGTTCACGCTAGGAGCTAGCTCTGAACTGGCTGGGTTAGTGTTATGTACTGTGCACATGTAAACAAAGGATGACTTGGTGACAGGATAGGAGCCTTTGTAGAGTTATTGCACCTTTCAGTCAGGTTCACGTGCAGCGGAATCAGTTAGTGGGTTAAGTCAGTCAGTTGTGTGTATGTAAGATGCAGTAACACCAGTCAGCATAGAATGCAGACTGTGCATAATTCTGTGATAGCATAACAGTGTAAATAGTTGGCGTTGTTAATTAACGTCAGACATCTGTCTTACTAAGAACCCTGTCTTTTAGTATATGTTATGTGGGCTAACATATAGGGCAACACTGAGTCCATGTCATTACTGGCAGTGGTGTTTGGCCCAAGAAATATCAACAATAATCACTATTATGATGTGAGGAAAAAATATTCTTTGGCACCAACAAGCAGCCTTGAACTCCTACATAGTCAACTACTTTATTTTTAACACGTTTTCTACATTTACAGATACTTTTATTTTCAGCGTTTCAGGTATGCTTCCTGGAAGTGCATGTCAAGAGATTGCATGTCGTCATCCTGTCGTGTTATTTCACTTGCAGTGGACAGAGAGTCATACTTAGATGTGCAATTTTTGTCTGTGTTAACTTTTGGTGAGAGAGCTCCATGATAAAGACTTGAACCATCCATGCACATGCTTCCAGCAAGACCATGTCTGCACTGCGAGGACTTAAATGGAAAATCCCTCCCTTAATTTGTTTTTGCAACTTCTCTTTTTGCTCATGGGAGGTGGGTGACTCTGGCTGGGCCAGCATTTATAGCCCATCCCTACATGCTCTTGAGAACATTGTGTTGAGTTGCTTTCATTGAACTGCTACGATCCATGTGGTGCATTTACATCCACAATGTGATTATGGAGGGAGTTCCAGGATTTATGTAGCAACGCTGAAGGAACAGCAAGATATTTCCAAGTCAGAACAGGGAGTCGCTTGAAGGGAAACTTGGAGGTGGTGTTGTTCCCTTGTATCTGCTGCCTTTGTCCTTCTAGGTGGCAGTGATCATAAACTTGGAAGGTGCTGTCCAAGATGCCTTGGTGAAATTCTGCAATGCATTTTGTAGACTTGCTACTGTGGTGGAGTGAGTGAATATTTGAGGATGAGGTGCCAGTCAAACAAGCTGCTTTGTCCTGGATGGAGCCGACCTTCTTGAGTGTTGCTGGAGCTGCATTCATCTAGGCAAGTAATCCATCACACTGCTGAGTGTGCCTTGCAGATGGTGGACAATCTTTGGGGAATAAGGAAGTGAGCAACCTATGCAGAGTTCCTTTTATTTTAAAACAATGTATTAATTATACTTCTTAAAAATCATCAGACTTTTCAGGAATATCTTAAAAATGCTGCAGCTTTGATGTTACCCTGAACACGGAAATTAACGTAATTACCTTAGAAGACAACCTCATAGCCAAACAGAAAACAATCCTTACAGAATGATGTCGCATCATAAAACTGTCAATGACGCTGTTCAGTTTCGTGTCAGCGACCATCCATAGATAATTTTTTTCCCTTCTTGCTGTAACCAGCTCATCGCCATCAAACTGGAGCTCAACTAATTTATTGCTCTTGAATCTCTTCTGCCAAAAAAAACATTTAATTGGGTATTTCTAAATCTGAATATGCAGTGAAACTCTTGCCCAAAAGAGGGAATGAATATTACTGTTTAAATGTAATTAAATGAACTAATGGAACAGTGGATAACAATGCAATAATCTAGGGGTGTTGAGTCCACTAGCTCATGGTGTATAAGCTGACTTGATACTGTTTCCTCTCATTTTTATTTCCAGTAGTCACATAGGGTTCTCACAATTTTCAAGAATGAGTAACACACAGTAAATATCAAGAGGGAAAATCCTGTGTCATCGAAGCATCCATTTTAATTTAAAAAATAAAATTGTTCCGTGAGACTCCTTTTAAAGACTCAGACTATATTAAGAAAACAATGGAAAATGGGAAACGTAAGATTAATAGCAAGATAATGACAGACCAGCTGCAGTATGCATTACTATGTCAAAAAAGTATTCTGTGCCCTATCTTCTTTAGAATAGAACCCCTACAGTGCGGAAGCAGGCTGTTCGACCCATCGAGTCCAAACCAACTCTCTGAAGACATCCCACTCGGACTCAACCCCCTACCCTATCCTTGTAACGTTGCATTTCCCATGGCTAATCCACCTAGCCTGCACATCCCTGGACACTATGAGCAATTTAGCATCGCCTGCACCATCTTTGGACTTTTAATGGTAGCTGTGATGTGACTTCACCATGATAACTTCACCTGATGAAGGGGCTACACTTTGAAAGCTTGTGTTTTCAAATAAACCTGTTGGACTGTAACCTGGTGCCATGTGATTTCTGACCGTCTTTGGACTGTGGGAGGAAACTGGAGCATCAGGAGGAAACCCACGCAGACACGGGGAGAATGTGCAGACTCTACGCAGACAGTTGCCCAAAGGTGGAATAGAACGCAGGTCCCTTGCGCTGTAAAGCAGCAGTGCTAACCACTAAGCTACTGTGCCGCCCTTTTTTGTTATACACTAGGTTGCCACAAAGCATGGTATTGCCAACATTTGGCTTTAATTTTTTTTTAAACTTCAGAATCAGAGAGGCTAATCAATCTGACTGTCCTTGTGTTCCTTCAGGAAACGTATTATTTGGGATACAGTTATCTATTTTATCTGAAGATCAAAGACGGTGGAAGTTTATGACTTTCTAAATTCACATTGGGAAATACCCAAAATAGTGTGTTTTTTTTTAAACATTGAAATGATAAAGAAAAGCTTAAGATACTCAACCAAAGTTCCTCTTTTGGCTCAAAAATATAGGAGGAGCAGTCCGAAAAGCTTTTAAGGAGGTGAAAAAATTTATATGGCAAATAAAAAATTTTCTGGTTAAATCTGACATAGATCTGCTGCCACCTGCAGGAGAAAAAAAATTAAGGATGTTGTCCAGAAGAAGAGCTTTCACAGGGTGGAGCAATGGAAAATTCACTTCTGCAGTGTGTGTTTCTTTTTAATAGAAACAGGATAAAAGCACGTTTGGGGGTGGATAGTGTAAACCCATATTTTATGCTCTTGTGGGTTAATGGGGAAAAGGCATTTTGTTAGATGTTTTAAGCTCTTCTGAGGTTAAGAAAGTGTTTACTTTTTTGCATATGCAAATGCCTTTCTTTAAAATATTACCAGAACATTTCTACCTTCCTCATCTCTGTAACCTGTGTTTCCCTATGTCCATGAGGTTTTGGCTGTCAATCTGGACCAACTCCATTTCTCTTCCCCTTTTTGCGGTCCCATTTTTCGCTGCTGCTATGCTTGGTTTCATTACCTCCACTGCCCTTCCCAATTCCTACCCCGACTCTTCAGCATTTGTCAATCTTTGCTGTTTCAGGCTTGATTCGATCTTAACTAATTCTGCTTCCTGTTTGTTAAATTTGGAATTGGTGGAAACTTGGCTGAAGAAAAATAACACCTTTTCCCTTCATGAAACTTCATGCGCAAACCATTGCATGGGTGATGTAGCTCTTATCACCAAACCATATCTTGGTCTGTTACCATATTTATATCTAGCATCTTTTCTTCTATTAACCATCCCACCTTGCTCAAGCCTATTATTTCTCATTTAAAACCTTCATTTTTAACCAGCAAGCCAAGTGCCAAGCCAAGTTTCTCATTGAGATGCCCTGATTGCTTTCCTCCCTCAGCCTCTGTCACTTCTGGTTGTCAATCCTTCTACCAATGGGAACAGTTCAGTTGTATCTACTTTCTCTTAGACCCCTCATTTTTTACACCAATCTTCACTCAACTTTCTGTTCTCTAAGGAGAATAACTTACCCAAGTTATAGTGGCTTTTCATCTGTGGATTGATTTGTGGAAACCTTTATTACGTTATCATGGATAAAGCTTTCCCATCCTTTCTAAAGGGTCAAACACAGAAATAGAAACAATACATGTAGCTGAATCATTGTTTGCATTCCTTGCTTTTGTACTCTATGTCTCTATCTATAAAGACCAGGGCAAAATTTTCTCTCACTGATATGACATGAGTAGTAACAGAAAGGTGGTAAAATATAGAGAGAATAAAAAAAATCAGAATCTCAACTTTAACTGTTGTGCTCCCATTATGTGCTATATCCAAAGCCAAGCCATTCGTATAAATTGAAGAAAGCAGTAGTTCTAATACTGATCCATTAGGAACACCACAACCTACTTTGCTGTAAACTATTTTCAAATCAACCTGTTCAGAGATGTTATTACTCCCCACTGAAACAGGTGAGACTTGAATCTGGGCCTTCACCTTGTTTCCCATGACTCAACCAGCATCATATCTATTGACCGTTGCCTGTCCTGTAGCATTTTATCAAACACTATTTGGAAATCCAGATTCACCATTAAAATTGCATTACTGTCATCAGTCCTTAAAAACTCAAATGCAGTTTGTTAAACACAATTATATTTTAACGAATTTATGTTGGTTAATTAATTCACATTTGTCCGAGTAATTGAATTTTCATTTCCAAAACCCCCCCTCCCGACTCCATGAAAACAAGGCTGGAAGAATGACCAATGCCGCCGGAATTTCCAGCATTAGTTCACTCAACAGCTCTGATGTACACCATACAGTCCTGATAACTTATCAACTTTAAGTACAGCCAGCTTTTTTTAGTTCCACAGCATCAATCTTTAGCCCATGCATGTCATGGTACATGAGCTGTCTCAGTTCAGTTCGTATGGGATTGAACCTGCAATGCTGATTTTAATCTTCTCTAGCCATTCCAGGCAACTAAGTTAACTGACCCCTGATACAATGATCACTGTTCACCAAATGTTACCCAACTGACACTTGGTCAACATCTTTTCTGAATCAATTCCAGCAGTGCCTCCTTCCTGATTGTGCCTGAAATAGTGAAGAAAATTCTCCCGAATTCTTCTTCCTCTACCTTTACTTACGATGGTCCTGCCCTTTTTATATCTTTCAAAAATCCTTAGATTTTGGAAAAGTCCCAAAAGATTGGAAAACTGCGAACTTAACAGCTTCATTGAAAAGTGAGGGAGACAAAAATTAGTAACTGTAGCCCAGTCAGCTTAATGTGTCATTGGGAATATATCAGAATATATTACAAAGCATTTAACAGCACAACATTTATAAATACATAATAAAATCAAACAGAATCGGCATGAATTCTTGAAGGGGAAATCATATCTGACAAATTAATTAGAATTCTTTGAGGAGATAACAAGCAGGACAGCTAAAGTGGAAACAAGTGCATGTAATAAAATTGGATTTCCAAAAGGCATTTGATAAGATACCATACATAATGCTATTTAATAAGATAAGAGCCCTTAACATTGGAATTAGCATATTAGCAAACTCAGAAATTGGCTGACTAATAGAATGCAGAGTTGGCATAAAAGGGACATTCTCAGGAAAGCAATCTGTAACCACTGGAGTGCATCAGGGAGGAGGTAGTTGCTTAGCTCAATTGGCTGTACATCTGGTTTTCAATGCTGAGTGACACCAAGTGTGGGCTTAATTCCTGCACCGGCTGAGGTTACCATGAAGGGGTGCCCTTCTCGACCTTTCCCCTCTCTTGAGGTATGGTGACCTTCAAATTATATCACCACCCGTTGTCTCTCTTTGAGAGAGCAGCCCTTTGGTCCTCTGGTACTATGGTGACTTTACCTTTACAGCGATCATTGCTGGGACCACATTATTTATAATATATATTAGTGACTTGGATGATGGAAGTGAATGACACAACAGGTGGGGAGGCAAGCAGTGAGAATGACAACCTGCAGATCGGTACAACAGGTTAAGTCAATGGGCAGAAACTCAGCAGATGGAAAATAATGTGGGAAAATGTGAGCTAATGCACTTTGCAGAAAGAATAGAGGAACTAAATATTGTTTAAATTGGGAAAGGCTGCAGAAAATTGTAGCACTGAAGGATTTTGGGGGTCCTTGTGTACAAATTACAAAGTTAGCACTAAGTTCGGTGGGTAATAGAGATGGCAAATGGACCTTTGGCATTTATTTTAAAGAGATGTGGTATGAAAATAGGGAGGTGTTGCTAAAATTATGCAAGGTTTGAGTCAAACCATTGTGAGAGCAGTTTTGGTCCCCATATGCAAGTAAAGATATACTAGTATTTGAGGCAGTCCAGTGAAGTTTCACTAGGTTGATCTCCAGTGTGAAGGGACTTTCTTATGAGGAGCAGTTGAGCAGGATGTACTTGTTCTAATTGGAGTTTAGAAGAATGAAAAGCGACCTTATTGAAACATATTATTGTTGGAAGACTTGACAGGGTAGATGTGGAGTGGTTGTTTCTCTTTGTGGGAGAATCTAGTACCAGAGGATATAATCTCAGTGTAGGGGTCATCCATTTAAGACAGAGAGGAGGAGGAATTTCTTCAGTGTAGTTAATGTGTGAAATTCTTTAACGTAGAGGTCCGAGGGGTGGGTCCTTGAATATATTCATGGTGAAGATCGGCAAATTTTTAATCAGTAAGAGAACTAAATATTATAGGAACAATGCAGGGAAGTAGAGATAAGGATTATCCCGATCAGCCATGATCTTGTTGAATGACGGAGAATATTCAGTGGACCAAAAGGCCTACTTCTGCTCTTACATTTTACGGACTTTTGTTAGGATAACTGAAATCCCTCAGTGCCACTCTTGCATAATTATTGTGCCAATTTATAATTTCTCTCAAATTGACTCTTTTATACTTTTCTTGTTAATTGGGCAGCCTCTTGAATATACTGAATAGTGCAATAGTGATTTCTTTAACCAAGTAGATTCTGTTATGTGTTTTTCAGCGGTGCAATACAGTATTTGCCTTAATCAATACTGCCAACTCTCTTTTTTTCTTTTCCTATTTTCCCCGAGCACCATGTAACCAATACTTAGTGCTCAAAGTAAAGACAAAATGCTGTAAATACTCAGCAACAATGCTCCCTTGGATGCACCGTGATTGGGAGTTTCCACACATGCTCATTGATGTGTTGATGAATAGGCAGTCGATTGTGGAAACTGCTGCTGTTCATGGACGTGCGCATTAAAAAAAAAATGAAACGCAAGTCTAACGGCATCTGTGGAATGACAAACAATATTAACATTTCCAGTTGAAGAGTTTTTATTGGTTTGTTTCTGCCTCTAAAGATGCTGCTAGAGCATTTCCAACCTTTTACATTATTATTTAACATTTCTAGCATCTGCAGGTTTTTTTTTTTCCATACTTAATATCCAGTTTGTCTGTTTTTAAAAACAAGTGCTGGAGAATCTCAGCAGGTCTGGCAGCATCTATGGAGAGAGAACAAAATTAGTGTTAAGTCTGATATGACTTTTTCAGAACTTTTTTTTTCTTTTGAGCCAGGTTTCCATCATCACCAAAACATATTACAATTTGACTACACCTGCAAATATACTTGCACCTGCAGTCAACCAGTCTTATTTACCATGCTTCCTCCTGGTCTGGCACTACATACTACCTTAATATTCTTATTCAAGTGCTATCTGTCTCTACCAGTCTTTTGTGCACCTCGTTCTCATTTCTTATGCTATTAACCTGTTTTTGCTATCCATTTGCCTAATTAGTTTAAACTCTCCCACAGGACAAGCAAACCACCTCACGAGGAAATTGGCATGCAGTGCAAAATTTCAATGCACATTTAGTGCAGTAAACAAAATGGATTTATATTACTTGACAATTGCTGCAACTATCATAGCGTTTAATTCCATTTTTCCCACAACACATAATTATAAATTGAATTTAGATTTTTTTGAACTTATTTGGGAAAGGATAATCCATATTTTGATTTGGTTTTGTGCTTAACAAGATAAACTTAAGCTGAACTGTTGCCTTGAAATTGCACAGTGTTCCTGGATGTCCCATTACATGAGTCTGCCAAGAATGCTAGAGAAGACCACATGATTAAAAATGGCTGAAGTTATGACAGGAGGCTAAGAGAATCTTCCCAGCATACAGGTTGTTGTGTGATTTAGATGTCTGGTCACTTTATAGGAGAACTAGACTGAGAAATACTGTACTACACTAGTTAAAAGTTTTTTAAAAAAAGGAAGGATGGATGTCTTCTGTGGATTGTATTGCATACCTGAGGAGGGTAAAAACATCTTTATTGCCAGACAGATAAGATGTATTGTTTAGGTTCAATCCCGTTGGCTCAGAATAAGGCTGCATGCTTCTGTATTTATGAAACTCAATTTGTGCACATGATGAACCTCTATGAGAGTGAAATAAGAGTAACAATGAATGGGTATAATGTAAGCTTGCACTTTAAATCATTTAAAATAAAATACTTGTTGGGTAGCCTAACAATGAAAGATTCAATTCAAATATACAAATAGCAGTATATTTGAATGAAGTCAGTGACTTTTTTCATATGTATTTTGTATATAACAAGAGGTATCCCTCGAATGGCAAGTAGTTTACTTTTATTTCTCTTTGCTGCGGCAAAGTTGTGAAATGAATACTTTGCATTTGTTTTCACTAAGAAGGTAGATGCTACCCAGACCCTTGTGACATAGGAGGAAGCACTGATGCTAGAAGCATTCACAGTTGGTAAGGAGATAGTGTTGGGTAGACTATCATTACTTAACAGTTTACAAGGCACTGGGATTGGATGAGATGCAATCAAGGATGTTGAAAGAAGTGTGTGTGGAAATTGAAGGGGCACTGGCCATGAACTTTCAGTCATCCCTTGATTCAATCAATGTGCCAGAGGACTGGACATTAGTTCAAAAAATGTTGTAAGAATAAGTCCAGCAATTACAGACCAGTCAGGATAACTTTAGTGGCAGGAAAGCTTCTGGGAACAAATATTTGGGAAGGAATTAGAAGTCACATAGATAAAGGTGGGTTGCTTAGAATTGTCAGCATGGATTTCAAAAGGCAAATCCTGTTTGACTAACTTGAAGCGTTTTGAACAAGTAACAGAAAGGGATAATGCTGTTGATGTGGTGTACGTGGACTCCAAAAGCATTCGATGCTGTGTATACAGCAGACTTGAGAGAAAAGTTATCGTTCATGGAACAAGAGGGATAATAACATCACACAAACAAAATTGTTCAGTAATAGGAAACAGAGTTTAGTAGACAGTGGATTTTCAAAGTCATAGATGAGATGAAACTTAGAAGTATTGTAATTTTCTGTTTCCTCCTGTGAAGAGAACAGTGTAGAACTCCAAATGGACAGACCATTTGGTGGGATGGCTAATAAACTTCAGTGCAGAGATATGTGAGGTGATACATTTTGGTATGAAGAACATGAACAAACAGTACATAATAGGGAAGTACAATACACAAAGGGATGCAGGAGTATAGAGTTATAATCATAGAGCTGTACACCATGGAAACAGACTGTAATGTTCAACTCTTCCATGCAGACCAGATATCCTAAATTAATCTAATCACATTTGCCTGCATTTGACCTATATCGTCCTAAATTCTTCCTATTCATATACCCATCCAGATGCCTTTTAAATATTGTAACTGTACCAATCTCCACCACTTCCTCTGGCAGCTCATTCTGTACATGCACCACTCTCTGTGTGAAAAAGTTGCCCCTTACGTCCCTTTTAAATCTTACCCCTCTCAGCTTAAACTTATGCATTCTAGTTTTGGACTCACCCACCCCGGGGGAAAAGGCCTTGGCTATTCACCTCGTGCCCCTCATGATTTTATAAATGTCTATATGGTCACCCCTCAGCCTTTGATGCTCCAGAGAAAGTAGCTGCAGCCTATTCAGCCTCTCGCTATAGCTTAAACCCTCCAACTGTGGCAACATTCATGTAAATCTTTTCTGAACCCTTTCAAGTTTCACAAAATCCTTTCTATACAGGGAGACTAGAATTAAACACAGTATTCCAAAAGTGGTCTAATCAAACTACTGTACAGCTGCCACATGACCACCTAACTCCTATACGCCATAAAGACAAGCATACCAAATGCCTTCTTCACTATCCTGTTACCTGCGACTCCACTTTCAAGGAACTATGAACCTGCACTCCAAGGTCTTTTTGTTCAGCAACACTCCCCAGGACCTTACCATTAAGTGTAAATCCTGTCCTGATTTGCCTTTCCAAAATGCAGCACCTCACACTTATCTAAATTAAACTTCATCTGCCACTCCTCTGCCCATTGGCCCATCTGACCAAGATCCTGTTGGTAACCTTCTTTGCTGTCCACTACGGCACCAATTTTAGTGCCATCTGCAAACTTACTGATCATATCTCCTACGTTCACATCCAAATCATTTACATGAATTACAAAAAGCTGTGGATGCAGCACCGACATGCATAACACACTGCTAGTTACAGGCCTCCAGTCTGAAAAAAAACACCCTACACTACCATCCTCTGTCTCCTACCTTTGACCCAGTTCTGTATCCAGATATCTAGTTCTCCCTATTTTCCATGTGATCTAACCTGGCTAACCAGTCTACCATGCAGAACTTTGTCGAGTGCCTTACTGAAATCCTCTTCGTTACTTCTTCAGAAAACTCAATAAAGTTAGTGAGACACGATTTCCCACATACAAAGCCATGTTGACTATCTCTAATCAGTCTTTGCCTTTCCAAGAATATGTAAATCCTATCTCTCAGGATCTCCTCCACCAACTTGCTCACCACCAATGTCAGGTTCACTGGGTCTATAATTCCCTGGTTTTTCCTTACAGCCTTTCTTAAGTAGGGACACCACGTTCACCAACTTCCAGTCTTCTGGCACCTCACCTGTGGCTATCGATGATACAAATATCTTAACAAGGGGTCCAGCAATGATTTCCCTAGCTCCCCACAGAGTTCTAGGGTATACCTGATCAGGTCCTGGGAATTTATCCACCTTTTATGCATTTTAAGATGTCTAGCACCACCACCACTGTAATATGGACATTTTTCAAGATGTTGCTATTTATTTCCCCAAGTTCTGTATCTTCCATATCCTTCTCCACAGTAAACACTGATGCAAAATACACGTTTAGTATCTCCCCCATTTCCTGCTGTTCCACACAAAAGTGGCCTTGCTGATCTTTAAGGGCAAAGGATCCTGGGTGTATATATGTTCACTGGTCATTGAAGGTGGTAGGACAGGTGAAGAGAGCAATTATTGAAGCATAGTGTTCTGTGTTTTAGTAATAAGGGCATGGAGTACACGAGCAAGGAGGTTATGCTGAACATATACAAGAGACCTGTTAGACATCAGCTGGAATATCGTGTACATTTCTAGGTACCATACTAAAGGAAAGGTGTGAATACATTGGAGAGAGTGCAGAAGAGATTTGCAAAAAATAGTTCCAGGGTTACAGAGAAACTTCAGTTATGATGACAGATTGAAGAGGTTGGAACTGTTCTCCTTTGAGAGAAGAAGCCAAAGAGGAGATCTGACAGAAGTTTTCAAAATCATGAGATCTCTAGATAGAGTAGATGGGGAGAAAATGTTCCCACTCTTCAAAAGATTGAGAAAACAAAGTCACAGATTTAAAGTGACCTGCAAATGTGATATGAGAAAATCCTTTTCTCACAATGCATGTATCGAGGCAGGAATGCACTGCCCAGAAGTGTGGCGGACACCGAGTCAATTGAGTCATTCAAGATACCATTGAATACAGGTATTTCTGCTATAACATGTGTTTCTTTAACGAATTGGCTGTAACGCGATTGATGAATATTGGATGCATTTGGATTTTGCGAACTTACTACTGTACAGTATAGCGATTTTGCACAAGAGCACACCTATCATGTTATAGGAGAACTACCTGTAATTTTTTCTATTCAATTAATGTGAAAGGGTATGGGTAGAAAGCAAAAGTAAAAAGCAGTGCAGACGGGATGGGCTGAATGGTTTCCTTGTACGCTATAACATCTCTGTGATATGTGACTAAGAAAGAAACCTGTCTTCTCTCATTTTATGTTTTCTGTTAGTTCATCCAGTGAAATGGGCTGCATCTCTGGTTAATCCATAAACCACACCAGTGTTAATCGGAAATGTTTAAATGCAAGCCCAGCAGTACATTTGAAATGAATTTTCTACTTTTATTTCGGTCTTAAGATTGTAGTTCGTTGGCTTTCCAGTACACACATTAACGCATGAATATTGTGGTGCTTAGTATAAAATTAGCACAGATGCCCTGAAGAGCAGATTAGAAAGTACTTGAGCAAAAAAGGAAATGAAGGATTGTTGATATTATAAAACAAAGGGAATGATACCTTCCCAGTAAGGGTAGCTACTGAACTAGAGCCAGGGTCTATCAGGCTGCAGGTAAGGTGCCATCTCTTTACCACCATCTGTATATAGTTCTGTTCCATAAAAGCCTGTTGTTTTACACTGGCAAGAGTATTGACCTCTGATCAGGAAGGAGATTATGCTCAATCCGAGGCCTGACCAGAAATTGGTAAATGTTGAGCATTACTCCCTTGACTTCTATTTGATGTCACTTGATAACGCAGTAAAGCTCCACCACTTAACTGATGTTTGAGTGTAGACTGACAGGGTAGGAAAAACCAAACAACAGTGAAAGCTCGAAATCAGAAACCAGTTCAGACCTTGCTGGGGGAGAAACCTCAACATCTGTAGAGAGAAAGCAGAGTTAGGATTTCTTCAGTTTTTTTTCAGAACTGAAGAAGGGTTACTGCACCTAAAACATTAACTCTGCTTTCAGTCCACAGATGCTGTCAGATGTGCTGAGCTTTTCCAGCAATTTCTGGTTTTGTTTCTGACAGTGTGGGAAGTGGCTAGGTTGGATTCGTCCTGCTTTTAGCTCATTAGATGCAGTGTTGTAGTTGCAGCTAGGGGCATGGCTAGTTCTGGAGCACAGGTCTTCA
Source organism: Ginglymostoma cirratum (assembly GCA_024137785.1). Taxonomy (NCBI): domain Eukaryota; kingdom Metazoa; phylum Chordata; class Chondrichthyes; order Orectolobiformes; family Ginglymostomatidae; genus Ginglymostoma; species Ginglymostoma cirratum. The sequence continues at coordinate 14,190,825 of JAHRHZ010000084.1, forward strand.
GTAGTATTGCCAGCCTTTTCCTAATAACACAGACTCTTCAAAGCAACTGACAATGACTTTTACATTTATCACACTTGTATGTGCCTTGCAAAATGGCTAAATATAGAACTTGCTGCCAGAGAATACTTGAAGCAACTGGCATAGATACATTTAAGAGAAGCTGAACAAGCATATGAGAGTAGATCTAGATGAGAAAAGTTGGGAGAAGGTACAACTGGCCATAAACACCAATGCGGACTGATTGAGTTGAATAGCTTGTTTCTGTGCTGGACATCCTTGTGAATTTAACATGTACACCTGTTGCACCATTCAGGTAGATTGAGTCTAATCTGTACCTTAACTTCATTTTCCTGCCTTGTTTTCATATCCTCTAATATCTTTACCTAGAAAAATCTGTCCGTTTTAGTTTTGAAATCACTAAAGATTTCAAGCTTTCTGAGGAAAGAGTTCCAAATTGTCACAGCTGAATGGCTTACTGTTTGTGGTTTATAGTAATAAACTTCCGATTTAGGAATATAACTTGTAGTTTGGCATTTTAAAAAGTTAGAAGAAAGAAAGCTATAAACAGTAGGGTTAATTATTTAAGGAACTGAAGATATGATGGGTATGATTTTCTTCTTTTGTCTGGTGATTCAGTCATTTGCTGAAAAGGAGGCAAGATATCCAAACAAACTGTTCAAGGCCTGTCATATCATCTTCAAATCACGCACTATAAAGGATAGAACCGCAGGCCTTTCTCTGAAATGAAGTCCCAGGAGATAGAAGTACTACGGAATGAGAGCTGCATACCCATCGAAAGCCACATCACTGAGAAGGCCATGGTTGCTAATGGAAGGACAACCAAGATCACAAAAACCAAAGTTGCAGTATATTTTGTTTGAGGGCATCAGTGGAAGGAGGAGCAGGGTTGTTAGAAGCAAGGAGGGGGAAGATAACCCTCTGCAGGCTGTGTTCAGTTTCCTAATCGTATACAGTCAGTGCAGATTTAGAGATGAGATCATAAGACATAGGAGCAGAAGTAGGCCATTAACTCCGCCAAGTCTGCTCTGCTGTTATAGAGTCATAGATTCATACAGCATGGAAACAGACCCATTGGTCAAACCAGTCCATGCCGATCATAATCCCAAACCAAACTAGTCCCACGTGACTGCTTTTGGCCCGTACCCCTCCAAACCTTTCCTATTCATGTACTTATTCAAATGTCTTTTATATGTTGTAATTATACCCTCATCCACCACTTTCTCTGAAAGTTCATTCCACACACGAACCACCCTGTGTGTAAACAAAAAAAAAACACCCTCAACTTTTTTAAATGCCTCTCCTTAAATTTGTGCCCCTTAGTCTTGAAATCCCCCATTATACGGAAAAGACAACTGCCATTAATTCTATCTGTATCCCTCATTATTTTATAAACTTCTATAAGGTCACCTCTCCACCTCCTATGCTCCAGTGAAAAAAGTCTAAGCCTAGATAACAAGGTGTGGGGCTGGATGAACACAGCAGGCCAAGCAGCATCATAAAAGCAGGAAAGCTTGGCGTTTCGGGCCTAGACCCTTCATCAGAAATGGGGGAGGGGAAGAGGGTTCTGAAATAAATAGGGAGAGAGGGGGAGGCAGATAGAAGATGGATAGAGGAGAGGATAGGTGGAGAGGAGGCAGACAAGTCGAAGAGGCGGGGATGGAGCCAGTAAAGGTGGTCCTGTTCTTATGCATGATGCTGCTTGGCCTGCTGTGTTCATCCAGCCCCACACCTTGTTATCTCGGATTCTCCAGCATCTGCAGTACCTTTTATCTCTGATACAAAGTCTAAGCCTATCCAGTCTGTGATTGTAACTCAAACCTTCCATACCCGGCAACATCCTGGTCAATCTCTTATGAGCCCTCTCCAGCTTAATAGTATCATTCTTATAACTGGGCGACTAGAAGTAGAATGTCCTGTACAACGTCAACATGACTTCTAAACTCCTGTGCTCAAAGGACTGAGCAATGAAGGTAAGCATTTTTAACCATCCTTCAAAAGAGTTATATGCCTGACCCCTTAGTTCCCTCTGTTCTACAACACTACCCAAGGCCCTGCTGTTAATTGTATAAACCTCACCCTTGTTTGTTGTACCAAAATGCAATACGTCACATTTATCCAGATTGAACTCCATTTGCCAATTTTCAGCCCGTTGACCCATTTTTTTCTGATGAAGGGTTTAGGCCCGAAACGTCAAGTTTTTCTGCTCCTATGATGCTGCTTGACCTGCTGTGTTCATCCAGCCCCATGCTTGTTATCTCTCATCATTGACCCTGTTCACTTAGATCATGGCTGATCTGATAATCCTGAATTCCATTTTCGTGATTTAAAAGTCGATCTGTTTCAGACTTGAATATACATAACGACCTGGCCTCTACAGCCCTCTTTGGTAAAGAATTCCACAGATTCCTTCTCATCTGTTTTAAAAGTGCAAACCTTATTCTGACAATATGCCCTCTGGTGCTAAACTCTGTGTTAACAGGAAACAACTTCTCCACATCTACCTTGTCAAGTCCCCTTTGTATGTTTCAATAAGATCACTTCTCATTCTTCTAAACTTTAATGAATACAGACCCAACTTACTCAAACTTCCCTTGTAAGGCAGACCTTCCATTCACAGGAACTGCCCACTGAACTTCCTTAGGACTTTCTCCAGTGCCAGTATATCTCTTCATTTGGGGGTCAGAAATGATGCACAGTACTCAAGCTGTGGCTTGACTAGTGCCTTGTATAGTTTTAGCAAGAACTTCCTATTTTTATATTCTGTTACCTTTGAAAGAAAGACCAATACTCCATTTGCCTTTCCTATTATCTGCTGACCTTGTACGATAGCTTTTTGTGATTTATGTACAAGACTCTCAAATCCCGGTGCTGTGGCTTTCTGCAGTCTTACGCCATTTAAATAACATACAGCTTTTCTATTATTAGTGCCAAAAGTACATAACCTCACATTTTCGCATTTGTGCTCCATCGCCCAGGTTTTTGCCCCTTGGTTAACTTGTTTATATCCCTCTGCAGACTGAATCATCCTACCATTTGCCTTCCCAGTTATTTTTGTGTTATCAGCAAACTAAGCTATAGTACATTCACTTTGCTTATTCAAGTCATTAATATATAGATTACAAATAATTGTGGACCCCACAATGATCTGTGTAGCACATTACTAGTTACAGGTCTTCATTCTGAAAATGTACCTCTTATTCCCAACTCTTCTATTAGCTAATTAATCCTCTGTTTATACTAATATACGACCTCCAACATCATGGGATCGTCTTCAGTTTTCCTTTCAGCTCGTTCAGAGACGTTCTGTCACATCTCTGGAACAAGTGGGTCTTGAACCTGGGCTTCTTGGTCCAGAGGTTGGGACACTACCACTGCCACAAGATTCCTCCCTGTTGGCTCTTATCTTATCAAGTAGTTTTACATGGAACCTACCGTCACCTAAAAACCATCCCATTCCCTCATACTTCATTTTCCTCACCTCCTTACCCCTGCCCCCCACTGACATCACTCCCCTCTCACCTGCCTCGCTCACCTCATCTCACCATCCCCCAACCACTGAACAATCCATTAACTCCATCAGCTGTATGCTCTGTTATCCCCACTTATCCACACCCGTCCAGCCTCCTCTCACCTCTCCTCCTTTTTACCTACACACCTTGTTCCTACTCACCATCTCCTCACTCACCCTCCTCCTGTAATACGTAACCCCCTCACCATTCACCCATACACCCTCACCCCCCACCATCTCCATCACACCACGTTCCTGTCCCTCCCACCACCTTTCACCCTCTGTCAACCCCCGCCCACCTAGCACCCTTCTGCCAACTATTTAAAGGTATTAAAAACTGAAAGAACTGCAGGTGCTGTAAATCAGGAACAAAAACAAAGTTTCTGGAAAAGCTCAGAAGGTCTGGCAGCATCTGTGAAGGAAAAAACAGAGTTAACGTTTTGGGTCTGGTGACCCTTCCTCAGAACAGTTCTGAGGAAGGGTCACCGGACCGAAACACTAACTCTGTTTTTTCCTTCACAGATGCTGCCAAACCTGCTGAGCTTTTCAATGCAATTTTGTTTTTGTTATTTAAAGGTATTATTTGACAGTGAATTGGAAAATACTGCAATTTGAGCATTGGATTCAATGAAGATTTGGTTTGTTCCAGCAGGTAACAAAGTGAGATGTCAGTACAAGAAACAAACTTTGGCAGATATATTTCCACCTGTTTTAAGTTGAAACCAGCGAGAAGCTTTCCATGACTCACTGGACTAGTCTGGTTTAGTGGATTTTAAAGAGTTGCAAAACGAATGGGTAAAATAAAGAAATCAAATTTTTCATCAATTGCTCCTATTTGAATAAATTCAAACAGAATATGATCTCTTGCTGATTACTAATTTCTTATTTTTGATATGTATTTTTGAGATCAATTTGTATATTTCTTTCAGAACTGAAGGTACAAAATTAGTTAGTTACAGCTTGAAAATAATATTAAATTAGGGAATTCTCTCTTTCCTGCAATAAGTAGTTTTATTTAAACAGTGGGAAGAGGGAGCTATTTTTCTCTTTCTGGCGGAGTACCTTATAGATCAGTATTTAGGCTATAAAAGAAATAGCGTCAGATAAAGCTGTGATTGAAGTTGTGTTCCAGTACGAAGTGCAGAATTTTTACTTAATTATAAGCCGATGACTGCTCTGTAGTGACAGTCAGCCACTATTGTAAGATATATTCACAGACAGTGGCCTTAAAGAATTTTAATGCTTTTCTTATTTTTGTGTTTGCTGTCTAAGATAAACTGAGGTGCATTCATAGATTGTAGTAAGGCCTGGAGTGCCAGCTGTTGTCTGTTCTGAACCCACACAGGCTGGAAAGAGAGGAAATGTGGCCAAAGCTCAGATGCCTGTGTGGTATCTGTGCAGAAGTAAATGATGCTGACAGCTGTCAGTCACAGTTAAAAAATTAATTGCTTGTTAGTCAAGAACAAGGGAATAAATCTGGAAAATAGATTCAGAACATAATAGAAATTGAAAAATAGGCACTTACAATTCCTCTCTGGCAGGTTTTGATGTGATGTAATACTTTTTTCCAAGTTTGCCTCATCATCCACATTAGTTCCTATATTTCAGACTTTCTAGGTAAGATGTCAGAAATTATCAATTGTGTCAAAGTTGAATACAGCAATGCACATGTGAATTGAACCCTGAAGACTACGTTTCATGAGCCAGTGAGTTATGTAAGGTTGACGATGCAGAATAATCAACACAGTGTGTGATGTAGCTAGTTTCAAGGCTGGCATTATTGATTCTTTCCAGTTTCCTAGCTGCAGAGAAAATTTACTCCATCTCGTGCATCCTTCACATAATATACCTGAGATCTTTGGCTCTTACCTGGAATATCTACCACAAATTGAGCCATAGATAACATGGGCAACCTGTTGTTGCTTCATTTTAGCAATTCATTCTACTTTATGCCTCAGGCTGTATAGTATTTCTAAACAAAACTACCGCTTGCCCTCTGTGAATATTATTGACATTTCGCTTGGCATTTAAAAGTATAATTTATTTATTTCTGAAAGCTTTCTGATTTTCCGAGTCCTAATCTTGGAATTAAGTAAATATTTTGATTTCATTTCTCTGCACTGTTTATCTTGTTGCTGGCTATTTTACATTCTGGTGCAAACAGTCTCTATATTGCTGTAGCTAGCATTTTGACACTAAATTTTATGCCACTTCAGGCTTGTGTTAAGGCTTAGGCTCAGTTAGAATTGTTAACCACAATGTCTTGGTTCTGTCAGAATTAATATTACCGCTTTCCTACCCATCAGGCTGTCCACAAATAAGATTGTGAATGGTGAACGAAGTTCTGTTAGTTCTGGTATACAAACTGATGCGGTTGGAACCTAAATGAAGTCTTTTGAAACTCCTTTCTTGTAGAACTACATCAGTTTAGGGCTGATAGCTGGATATCAACAACACAATAGTGTGTGTGATCCTTTAAAAATAACTACTTCCATCTCTTAGTTTAGTGTTGTTACACATGCATATGCCATATATAAGGTGAATGCTGGAAAATCGTTGTTGACACTTTCATTCCAGAGATTAAGTTCTGCTCTTGTAGAACAATATTTTGATTAACTTTCTAATCTTTCTGTATTAGAAGCATTTGGTTATGTCCGGGGAGTAAATTGTATTTAACATTATTCCCTTTATATATGTAAACAAAATCACTTTTTACATGGATTAATGAAAATAATTTGTCCAACAAAAAAAATCACTAAATCTTCTTATTAAAGAGAAGCAAATGAAAACAGTCAAGAAACAAGTAACTAATTAAAGTGGGATAATGTTGGGGAGGGGGAGATCAACTCATTTGAATTTAAAGGTTGGTTGTGCACCCTTAAACTCTAAAACAAATTTGAACTGCTATACTAATTTTTGACATAGAAATAATTTTGAAAATTACTCAACTTAATTATCCTATAGTATTAAGCCAATCTGATCATTCTGTGGTTTCAGGCTTTTAGCCTAGATACTCGAGGCTTTAGTTGTTGCGAGGAGTCTTACAAACTGCTTCTTTTTTGGCATGTTCAGCAAGCATTAGACCAGTGACTCTCAGAACCAGTTTTATGACTTGTGATTGTGGCACGTCCACATCTTTGAATGTTTTTCATTCGTTCCAAAGTCTGACTTTTACCACTGTATTTCAGCCTCCCCCCAGAGTATTTAAATGTACAATTATAATTTTGCAAATGCTTCTCAATTCCAAGTTGACCCTTCTTCTCCTGCTGCCTAGCCTGTCGCTATCCAAAATATCTATTCTTAGTTATTCTCCTGTTACGTACATCCTAAAAGGAATAGCTCCAAGATTCACATCTCTGTTTATCAGGCCTCACTACAATGATCATATGTTGTATCTCATCTTGTGCAGCTGGTCGTACAACATGGGCCTATGGGCTAAAATGTGGCTTGTTAGCAGAGTCTGACTTGGTGGGTCCATTTTGTTCAAAATGTCTAGTTGGAAGATTTTGAGAAGAGTTGCTTCCCTAATCGGAGGCTTTCTCTCCCATATTTGTTTCTGATAGGTTGAGCAACAAATGTGCGAAAGGAACATTGTGATTTGTGAGGAGGGAAGTGACAGTCAGGCCAAAGATAGGCAAGAAGAGTTTGTCAGGCCACCTGGAAGAGGTGGGGAGTGGTGAGTGACTGATAACTAAGTGGGCAGACAGACAGAGCGGAGTGAATGACTGACTATGATGTTAGCTGGGTGCATGAGTTACTGGAGCTTGCTGGGTGAGTAAATGAGTTACGGGAGGAAGCACGCAGTAGATGGGTAGATGAGTGAGTGAGTGAATGACTGATGTGAGTGGAACTAACTAAGACATGCCTACCCTTACCACTTTCCTCTGCTTTACCCAAACGACCCCCGCCCTACGAGCTCCTATCTACAAAGCAAACTGGAAAAAGGAGAAAATCCCAGGATGAAAGATAACCGAAACCAACACTACTTACAGTTCATACTTTTATGTGAATTATCCCAAAGCCAGCATGGAGCATGCCTCACTAGAGGCTAACCATAGTCAGTGTTAGTTAAACCTCATTCTTGGACCTGGTCTCCATAACCTTAGGACTTGGAGCCTAATTTTTTCTTTCTCCACCTGAAAAAGTCCATCCTCGGCCTCCTCCAGTGTTGCAGCGACTCAATGCAAATTTGAAGAACAACACCTTGTCCCCCACCTGGGCACCCTACAGCCTGAAGAATTCAGTTTTGGTTCTCCAATTTCAAACAACCTTTCCACCCATCGCCCGGCTCCCTTTTCAGGCCCACCTCCTCCTTTCCATTCCACCTTCTGACCCTCCCTCCCAGCCACCAACTGGATTCATCCCTCCCATCAGCTAACCAGGTCACACTTATTACCAGTGTTCACCTGTCACCACCATTCTGCCACCCCCTCCTTGCCCCCTCTCTTTATCTGCAGCTCCTCCCACTCCCACATCCAGTCCTGAAGAAACATTGACTTCTCCAGGTACTGCCTGGCTTGCTGTGTTGTTCCAGCCTCCTGTTTGTCTACCTTGAATTCCAGCATCTGCAGTTTTTTTTTGTCTCTAAACAAAGAATGTCTGCTGCTTCACACTTTTTTTTTAGTGGATATTTTAATAAATTTGTCATTTAAGTGATGAATTTATTACTTTGAGACAGTGTATTTTTCCTTTAAAATCCATGTTATTGTTGTGGGAACCTTATCTTTCTGAAATTTGCTTACTGGCACCCAGAGCGAGGGAAAACAATACTGAAATATGGATCTTCATGGGGAAAAAGATAGACATTCCTGATGGTGAGCCTTTCCTCACTTGAGCTTTCCACCTGTCATTGAACTTCTGTTATCTTAGTAACATAGATAGAAACATAGAATATAGGAACAAGAGCAGGCCGTTCAATCCTTTCACCCTTTTCCACCGTTCAAAATAATCATGACTGATCATCGAACTCAGTCCCCTGTTCCTGCTTTCTCCCGTTTGATGTCTTTAGTCCTAAGATCTATATTTACATCTTTCTTGAAAGTCTTCAATGTTTCAGCCTCAACAGTTTCCCGTGGCAGTGAATTCCACAGGCTTACTACTCTCTGGATGCAAAACATTTTTCCTCACCTTTGTCCTGAAAAGTCTACCCTTTTAACTTTAGGCTGTGACCCCTGGCTCTGGAATCTTGTGACGTACTCTGAGGTAAGACATAGATATAGACTACATTAATAAAGCTATGCTTGAGTGTCATTTAGAGTTAAGTGTATAGGACAAGCATGAAACAGGGAAGAAGAGTTGTGGGGAGCAGTGAGGTTAAAGAATGAGCAAATAAGTCAAACACACAATGCAGGAAGTTCCATCTGACCAAAGTCTTGGAAGGGGAAAATTACCTGGACACTTTGCTCCATGAGGCACAATGTCTACAGCTCAAACTCTAACTCCTCAACTTGGATCCAAAGTCCCTTGAGCTGCAAACACCTAGCGCAGATGTGTTTGTTCTGAGTCACCTCGATTTCCAACAGTTTCCTCATCTTGCAGCAGCATAACTATATCACGCATCCTTCATTGCAGCTATACTTAAGTTAGTTAGTTACATTGCTCTCCTATCACTGCTGCTACTTGAAGAGTTGCCTACTGTTCACCTATTGGAATTTTCATTCTTATTGGATTTTGTTTAAAGATTATTATCCAGCATTTTGTTAACAAGCTAGTTTTAAGAAAAAGAAACTAGCAACCTAAACACAAACTAACTCCCTGACTTTTACTTTAAATGCAAGAAATACGCAGCAATCCTATTGACAAGGCAGCTGGTGTCCCTACATTCATGTCATATTGTTGTTCATGATGTTACTCGCAACTAGTCTTACTGTACGTGGACATCTCAGTCTGTGACTTCTTCATCTTTCTTGTGCCACTCATTAACATATACCAGTTCGAGCCTAAGGAATAAAATAAAACCTAGATACTCATTAATTAACCAGCTTCTTTTCCTGTAGCTGAGCAAGAATCAATTCCTAGATGCTGAAAATGTTTACGTAAAAGAAACCAAAAAACCTCTCTCTCCCTCTTCAGAACACCCTGAAAAACTCAGCTGTGAAAATCTATTGGACGTCAGTTGGCTACTTAAAGATTTACTCCTAACACAAAAAGCCTATGAAGGCTCTTACAGGGGTTGCAGTTTCAGCTTGTTCTTAATCAAGCTATTCTTCTGGTGGAATATTTGAAAAGCTCCTACTGGCAACTATAGAATTTAAACTGTAGCTTTTTAGTTTAATACTAACCACAACCTACAAACTAAGTTAGGTTTGTTTAAAAAAAACAATACAAGCACTCAGTCCTAGCTTTTCTTTACACTTTTCTCCATGGAGAATCAGCTGTGTAATGTTAATCATTCTTTTTGTTTCCTTCCAGAGACACAATGGAAACTGTCACAGAATTATATAACAAAGTGGATGAGGGAATCCATGAGCTGGTTATGTTATCTAATAAATGCATTCAGGAACTAGAGTTTTTGAAAGAATTCAAAGCACATGAAAGAGGGTTTAAGGAGGTAAGAGATTGATGAATCAATTGAAAGATTAATGATCCGTATAATGTTCAGTCAGTTCACAAACCTATTTTGATATTTTGAAGATGAAGTGACCAGGCAATAGCTTTTGCCATATGAAGGCATTGTATGATAAACATTAGGAACCAGAGAGAACCATTTAGCCCCATGACAAGATCCTGGTTGATCCGTATTCCACTTCATTTGCCTGACTTCTTAAAAAAAAGTTCATTCATGGATGAGGGCATCCCTGGCTGGACCAGGATTTATTGCCCATTCCTAAATGCTCAGAGGGCAGTTAAGAGTCAACCATATTACTGTGGGTAACGGACGGCGGTTTCCTTCCTTGAAGAGCGTCAGTGATCAAGCTGGGTAGCTATGCCACATATCCTTAATAAAACCCTATCTCCCTTGGTCTTGAGCTCCAATTGAACTGTTAAAGATAACCTTTTGGTGAAGAGAATTTCAGATTCATAGCACAGTTTGTGTATTTATATACATTTTATAAGACTTTCAGAAAACATTTGATACAGTGCCTGATGGCAGATTGGTTAGCAAATTAGAAATGTTCGGGATTGATGGATCCTTGGATTAGATGTTGGCTAAAAGATAGAAAACAGAGTGGGTATTGTATGGGGTATCTCTCGCATTGGAAAAAAGTTCAAAGTGGTGTTCCCCAGGGATTGGTGTTGGGACCCTTGCCTTTTCTGATTTATATAAATTTTGATTTGTAGAAGATGTTGAGGGCAAAGTCTCTAAATTTGCAGATGATTCTAAGCTAAGGAGAATAGTGGATATTAAGGATGATCCTCAGCAACTTCAGAGGGACACTGACAAGTTGGTCCGATGGGCAGACACCTGGCAGGTGAATTTCAGTGCACAGACATGGAAAGTAATGCATTTTGGTAGAAGAAACATACAATAATCAGGCTGAGTGGTCTAACTTTGAGGGGAGTACAGGAGCAGAGGGACATTGGGTTCAAGTGCATTATTCTCAGAAGGTGCTTTGACGAGTTGCTTTGCCAACCAGAAATTCAGTTACTCTCTTGCTCCTCCAATCATAGGTTCCTCCTTTCTGCTTTGCTGCTCCGTTAGGCTCAAAATCTGTGATTGGAGGAACAGCAAGGTCAGAATGGAAGGAATTGTGATTGGAGAAATTAATCTGGTTGCTTCTGCCCGTGAAAGGGATTTGCTGATTGAAGCAGGCCCAGCAGACCCCTCACGTAGCTTGACCAAGGTGAATGTCTTTGGGGGTGACCAGGCTTCAGCTGGTCATGAGGGGAGGTGATGACATAATGGTATTATCAGTAAACTATTAATCCAAAGACGTGGGTAGTTTGGGTTTAAATTTCACCATGGCAAATAGTGGAATTTGAATTCAATGATTAAATAAAAATCTGGAGTCAAATGATGACTGTGAAACCAGTGTCAGTTGTCAGAACCAGCTGGACCACTAATGTCCTTGAGGGAAGGTAACCACCAACCTTGCTTAGTCTGGCGCAGCCTACATGTGACTCCAGATCCACAATAATGTCGTTGACTCTTAACTGCTGTCTGGGGGATAATAAAGGCTTGTTTATCCAGTGATGCTCACATGCCATGGATGAATAAATAAAAAGGTGGGTTTGTGTAATAGGATGGAGGACATATGGAGCTGCTGACTACCCTGGCATAATTCCTCCAATGCTGTTTTAATTTTTGCCTTTGTGACTCAAGTGAATACGTTATTTGATTTCGCTACTCCTTTAGGCATTTAACCCATGGATGAGCTTGAAAGTTTGATTATTTATAGTCACGTGTACTGCAGTTAGTGAAAAGCTTTGTTTATGAGCAGTACAGGCAGATCATAGTAAGCAAGTATGTACAGATCATAGTTTGTAAAAAGTCTTAAACAGAGGCATACAAGTTCTATTGCACAGGGCGTGCGCTAGGCGAGATTAACATTAGCAAAATCAGCATTATTTAAGGCTAAAGAGTCTGTTCGTCAGTCTAATAATGGTCGAGAAGAAGCTGTTCCTGAACCTCCTGGTGCGTGTGTTCAGGCTTCTGTATCTTCTGCCTCACAGAAGAGGTTGTAGGAGAACGTTACCGGCATGCGATCGGTCTTTGATGTTGGCAGCCTTTCTGCAGCAGCGAGCCATGTAAATGGAGTCCATGAATGGAAGGTTGGCTTCTGTGATGGTCTGGGCTGTGCACGCCACCTTTTGTAGTTTCTTACCATCCTGGGCAGAGCAGTTGCCATTCCAGGCCATTAGGCACCTGGACAAAATGCTTTCAATGGTGTATCTGCAGAAGTTGGAGAGGGTCCTTATGGACATGCCAAATTTTCTGAGCTGCCTGAGGAAGCAGAGGCATTGTTGTGCCTTCTTGACAGTCGCATCTACATGGGAAGTCCAGGACAAGTTGTCAGTTATCGTCACTCAGAGGAACTTGACACTTTTCACCCTCACAACCTCAGTTCTGTTAAAGTAGATGGGAGCGTGTTCATCTCCTTTCTTTCTGAAGTCAATGATCAGTTCTTTCGTTTTACTGACGCTTAGAGGTTGTTCTCATGGCACCATGTCACCAAGCCCTCTATCTCACTTCTGTATTTTGACTTGTCCTTGTTAAATATCCTTCCTACAATGCTGGTGTCATCACCAAATGTGTAGATGGTGTTCATTCGGAATTTGGCAACACAGTCGTGGGTGTACAGGAAAGACAGTAGGGTGCTGAGGACACAACCTTGGGGGGCTTTATTGTTGAGTGTTATTGTGGAGGAGGTGTAGTTACCTATCTTCACTGACTGTGGTCTGTAGGTCAGAAAACTCAGGATCCAGTTGCAGAGGGTGGAGCCAACATCAAAACTCTGAGAGAGGTTTGAGATCAGTCTGCAGGGGATAATGGTATTGAAGGCAGAGCTATAGTCAATGAGCAGAAGTCTGACATAGGTGTCCTTGTTGTCCAGATGTTCCAGGGATGAGTGCAGGGCTAGGGATATGGCTATGGACCTGTTATGTTGGTAGGCACATTTAGGGGATCAAGGTAGGCTGGGAGACTGGAGTTGATGTGGGCCATGACCAGCTTCTCAAAGCACTTCATTATTATTGAGGTCAGAGCCAATGGGCGGTAGTCATCAAGGCGCATTTCATGTGCTTTCTTAGGTACTGGGACGATGGAAGTTGTCCATTGAATGCGCAGGAGGGGACTGTTATCACCTTATACTTACCTTCAACCACAATCTGTTTTGTCAGCAACCAACTGTTTCTCTCATGGTCCTTGGTGCTGTAACTTAAAATCCAATGATCTTCACCCTGAGCTTTAATTTGTTTTTAATGATCATATTTTGCATTCTGAATTTTAAGTTATGTACGATTGTGCATTAACATTGTATGTCAAATATAAAAGAAAGCTGAAATTTTTTTAACATAACAAATAATTTGTGCTGGACCTGAGTTTTCGATGGGATTGGGAGTTGAGTATCAACAGTTGATCCTGTGGCTGCCAACTGAGTATGCATGTGGTTATGGAGGTTGAGAGATTTACTTATTATAAATTAACAGGAACATTTAATTTATAGATTCAAGCTTTTTTGATAATTGTGCTATATTTTCTAACAAAGAAAGCCCTAAAAAAGTGCAATGTTACCACATGACTGTATCATCTTATGAAAATAAGACAATGAAAATTTAAAAATGTAGTCCCTGAAAATCAAGGCATTGTCATTGGGAAAATATCACTAGGGTCCCAAGGAAGCAAATAAAACATTTGACCCTGGTCCAAAAATGTTCTTCCATTTTGGTATCCCATTGATTTCTAAATAATTCTAAGACATTTGCTTGTACTGTGCTTATTAAGTGAAAATGAGTTTGTTTACAAGTATGAGCATGGCTTCTATATGTGCAGTTTCCTTTGTGATATTGATATCTTTTTCAGGTGAGTAGTTGGATAGAGCAAGTTGGAGAAAAGCAACTGGAGAGATGTAACGAATTGGAGGATTCACTGGATTCATTGCAAAGGACACAGGGAGAGTTCAAGAGCTTTTGCAATGTTGCTTATGTATGTATAACTTACTTAGGTTGACCAAATAAAATGTTTTGACTGTTGTCCTAAAACATTTTTCCATTTTAGTATCCCATCGATTCCTGAATTATTCCAAGACATTTGCTTGCACCACGTAAGCCTGAGTCCTCTGTAAGATAACTTAAAACTGAACTTACAGCCGAACAAGTTGTTTGTTTTATGCATTTTAGTGGCAATTAAAATTACGCTTGAAATTAATGAACTTGTCCTTTGGGTACTGAGGTACTAGACAAATCTGAGTGTTTTGCTGCATACGTGGCCTAGAACATTAAATCCTAAGAAACAGGAGCAGGAGTAGGTTTCAGTCTCTTGAGCCTGCTCTATTGTATCATATTGTCATGGCTGATCTTAGCCTCAGTCTCAGCTCCTCCTTCCTGCCACCTCCCCATAACTCTTTAACCTGTTACTAACTGAAAATCTATGTCCTCCTTAAATTTATTCTCTGTTCCAGTATCCATTACACTCTGGGGTAGTGAATTCCACAGATTCATGACCCTTTGAGAGAAGTAGTTCCTTATCTCTGTTTTAAATCTGACACCCCTTAGCCTAAACTATGATCCTTAGCCTAAACTATGATCTTTAGTTTGAGATTGCCCAACATGGGGTAACATCCGTTCTGCGTGTTTTTCAGTTCCCTTTAGCATACCTCAATTCAATCTTCTCCCATTCTTCTAAATTCTAACAAGTCTAAGCCTCAGACTCTCTTCATAAAATCTCTGGAGTTAATCTAGTGACTGAACTGCCTCCAGTGCAACTACATCCTTCCTCAAGGGGACCAAAACTATACACAGTTCTGCAGATGTGGTCTCACCAATGCCCTGTACAATTGCAATAACACTTCATACTTTTATACTCTATTCCCTTAGCAATAAATGCCAAAGTTCCACTTACCCTCCATATTACCTCCTATACCTGCACACTAGTTTTTTACGGTACGTGCCCAGATCTTTCTGCATCAAAGAATTCTAAAGATTCTGTCCATTTAGATCTTAAGTTGCCTTTATGTTCTTCCATGCAAAATGGACAACTTCACACTTATTTAAATTAATTTCAATCTGCCAAATTTTGGCCCACTCGCCTAACCCATCCACATTTGATCGTAAATTTCTTATTTCTTCATTGCAACTTACTTTTCCACCTATTCTAATGTCACCTGCAACTTTGGCTGTATTTTCCAATAAAATGGCATTCTATTCCTGTGTCTAAGTCTTAAGATATATTGTAAATAGTTAGAGTCCGAGGACTGAACCCTGTGATACCCAACTAGTTACAGCTTACCAACTCGATAAAGATATTTTTCTCCAACAGTCTGCTTTCTGTTGGTTAATCAATCCTCTATCCATGCTAATATACTACCCCTACCACCATATGATCTTACCTTGTGCATTAACCTTTTATGTGGCACCTTATAAAATGCCTTCTGGAAGTCTAGATATACTACATCTACAGGATTCCATTGTCCATTTTGCCTGTTACATTTTCGAAGAACTCTAACGAATTAGTTCAACATGATTGACCCTTCATAGAACCACACTGGCTTTGACTTTCCAAATATCCCATTACCGCTTACTTAGAGGATCCCAACAATTTACCAAATGACCAAACGTTAACCTCACTGGACTTTTGATCTGCATATTCGTAGATCCTTCAAACAGGCAGATGCTTCATCCACTGAGATAGTGCTGACATTTTAGGAGCAGCCTAAGAGGCTTCCTGCCCATTATCTCATTGAGGCATTTTGGAAAATTAAAATTAACCCCATGGTGTTCTTTCACAGTATTTCAATAAGGCTTAATCTGGGACATTGTTTTCAATTTTTGTTTCCTCTCACTGGATGTTAAAGAGAACGCAAAACAAATTCAGCCTATTAAAATGATCCGTGAGCAAAATTTTCAATTTTGCAATAGCTGAGTAGTTCTTACTTTTCGAAAATGTTTAGATTTGGGAATGGCATTTAAAATTACATAACGGTGTGGATTACCTTAACAAAAAGATTTCTTGGACTAAATGGGTTAGATAAAATGAAGGGGTCAGGTGTTTAAGTTGGTGCAGACATTGTTCAATCAGGAGCACAGCGCATGCTCAGTCTATACAATCCAAATTCACGTTCCCCCGGACTAATCTGCTTCTCTAACCCAGGTTAGTGCAACAAAGCTTTCACATGTCTCCACTCATGGCTGTTTGAATTTCAGTCCAGTCCTGATTATGTCTTCGGAATCAGGCATATATACATATACAAAGAATGATCTTGCTGACTTCAGGTTGATGTCCCACCTCATGCTCAAAAGAAGTGGTTAAAAGTAAAGTTGGATCCTGCCAGTTTGGCATAATTTAAAATGCTTCCACCTCCACCTCCCCTGCCAAATTTCAGCCAGTTGGATAAAGACTCACAGTTCTATTTTTTGAAGCGATTAATCGTGGAATAGTTTGTTAGCTGTCAGCACCATTGTTTCTAGGAGCTGGGTTGAAATATACCTCAGATTTCTGATAGATAGTTTCACTGAAGAGTTAAGAATTTTAATGTCATCTTGTTCACATCAGTGAATTGAATTCACTGTACAATTTAAAAGTTAAAAGTATTTTGTTGGCAAAGTGAGGGCTTCGTTGAGATTGTCAAAAAAAGTGTAAGCCAGGCTTTGCTTCATATCTCATACATTATGAGTTAAATATTTGATCCTTGCCAGTCGACATGTACACAAATCATTTGTATGTTTAGGTTTGTTAACTATTTTGCAATCATATAGATAAATTTAGCCTGATTGTTTACACATGCTGATGTATTAAGTTGGTCATTTTGTCTTTTTTAGCTCCTTGTACTAAGTTCTCCGATTTCATTCTTATATTTCTGACTAAACATCCAGTTAGTTTTTAGTTGTATAATACAGTTTTCTAATTTCTCTCTATTCCCTCCCAGATCTCCCAAATTCTGAGCGTGCAACATGCTTAATTTAAGAATGCCTTTTAATTGCTTTAACTATTCCTCCTCATATGGTGCTTTAAGATATTGGTGTTATCATCTTTAAACAGCTTGAACAAATGATTTGCACTTAAGTTTCTTGGCAAGGCAGTGTAAATGGCAAATATCTGTTAATTCACACTACTGATAATTGTAATTGCTGTTAATATATTCAGCTTGTTTTTGAAAAGAGCTGCCTTATCAAATTTCTTAAAATACATACGTTAAAGGATATTAATTGCTTAGTAGCAGCAAAGCAATATTTCACAGCAGTGAGATTGAACTAGATGCATCTTTGAGTCAAAGACATTGCACTGCAATTGGAAAATGGAAGGGGCTGACATGTTTGGACCAGAAAATTGATCAAGAAATTCACAACTGACTAGTTATTTTGAATAACTGAGGCTAGTATCCTTGCTATTCCCAGACCTCAATTTAAAATAATCAATCATTTTATAATTAAGAATTGCCCAACTGTCGTTGTCTACTGCATTTGTCACATTTTCAGAAGAACACCAGAAGTCATTTAGGTGAAGATTTTGCCCGCCAGATTGTTTTAAGTCAGCTTTTGTGTGGGCTGTTTTCCTCTACATTACCTTTTTTCTTTGAAGTTAGAATCAATGGAATGATGAAATCCAATTAAAATTAAAGTGTTAGTTGGCAAAGTTATTCAATAATTTCCTAATTTTAGAAGAAAATTAATTGTTTAATCTCTGTGGTCAAAACTTTAGTTGTTTGATCCTTGTACGATGTTTAAAAGTTTACTGGACTAATTATTTTAGTCTTTTCATTGCTTTCTGACATTGTCTGGAGTATTGTATTGAAACTGGATCTCCAAACAGCTAGACCATCTTTAGGGAGTGGCATGGTGACTCTTTTAAAATCATGTACCTTCTGAGAAACAAGGCATTTTATCTCACAAATACTTAAGCCCCATTCTTGGAAAATCTTCAGTTCTTTTTCAATGTTAACGCCTTGAACCATTATTGATTTTTTTTTCCCAACTATATTGAATATATGTGCTTCAATGTCATTTTGCACAGGGCAGTAATTGCATTAACCTGAAGTTATGATTCAATGCTATAATAAAGTAAAACACATCTCCCATTACTGTTTTCAAGACGACATTTAGCATTGACTTTTACCCATGAAATTGTTTAGGTCATATGAAAAGATTTTGATATATTGTTTATGAAGTGTATTAACTGTTATGTTAGGAAGTTACAGTGCTAGATAATTAAATTATCTCCATTTCTTTTTCCAAGGCGAGGCTTCTCTAAAACAATATCACATGTTTTTGATTGCTCAGTTTTGAAAAGGTATCCTCTTTCATTACAGGAGTATTGCAGAAAAGGCAGAGAACTTTTGAAGAAGCTGGAACACTGGCAAGACTTCAAGTCACCAGCATTGCATGTTTTTGAAGAAAGGTTACAGACATACAGAAAACAGTATGATGAATTTGTGAAGAACCTGGATGAATGCAGACTAAAGATTGACAATACTTTAAAATTGCACAAATTCTTTGACAAGGTAAATGGAATGATAAATAAGTTATTTTAAAGTTATTGCAGAGATGGGTTTAAGAAATGAACTGAGGTGCTCATTGCTTACAGTGGCATAAGCAAATTACTTGATAAATGTTTGCAATAACATATACGTTTGTATTGTTATATCTCCCAGCACAAGCACTAAATTATGGTAGAAGAAATAGGAATCAGAGGGGGTCATTTGCCCCCTTTGAGCCAGCTTAATTTTTTTTTTTAAAAGCACTGACATACGTACATTTGCATTATCAACTAGTTGCTGTATTCACTTGACTTGCAATGATTCTGTACAGGGACACCCAAGTTCCTCTGAGTATCAACATTTACTCAGTATTTAAAAACATGTATGCTGTTTTTCTACCTTTTTTGTTCATCTTCACACTTCCACAAATTATTCCAGTTGTCTCTTCCTTACTACAAACTGTTTGTCTCGTCTTGTAACATTTTTGCAGCTCCCTCACTGCTTACTTTCCCTCTTAGCTATATTGTCAGTAACTTGATTCCTCCATCTTAAATCATTGATATGGAATATAAATATCCGAGGACCAAGCACAGATTGTGGTATAGCCTGACATCCTGAAATGACTGGTTTATTTCTAATGATAACAAGGTGTAGAGCTGGATGAACACAGCAGGCCAAGCAGCATCAGAGGAGCAGGAAAGTCAACATTTCAGGTCTGGACCCTTCATTTTCTGAACCACAAACAACATATCTTGAGCATAATTTTCCTTTTATGTTACCACATCCCTAATGAGGGAAAAAAAGCATTAGTCATAAAGGGAATGGTAGATTTCAAATGTAGGGTATAGGGTACATTTTACAAGTCTGTCCTCCATCTTCAAGTCCAACACTGTCCATGTTCCATGTAATATTACTGAAAAGTTACTTTCCAGTTCTTCCCATTGTGTTTTCTGCTTGTCCTTTTGGTTCCTCGTTTGCCTGTTGTATATATTTTTGAGAGGGCAGTCATGTGAACTTGCCCTAGATACTGTCTAAAATCCATTGCAAATTGCCACTCAAAAGGATACACAAGAATAACGTAAGGTGTTTGCCCACCATTTTCCATCTTTTTAGTGCTTAAGTTCAAACTTTGACTATTTTAAGAAGTCTTAATCAAAATCCAAAAGAACTGTGGATGCTGGAAATCAGAAACAAGAACAGAAGTTACTGAAAATCCTGCCAGACCTGAATTTTTTCCTGCAATTTCTATTTCTGTCAAAAAATAATTTTGTTTTAGAAAAGTCCAGAGTGACATGTTTCTTTGCAGATGTCAAAATGTTACCTACGCAGTACTTTATTTCTTCTTTCATGGGATGTGTAGTTAACCAAACCACCTGGATGACCTCCAGCATGTTTGAGTCATGAATCAGGAATGTGGTCAATTTAAATCAACTGAAGAAAAAGGAAATTATAATAATTACAGACAACTGCCCCTAATATCCTGACATCACCAGCCTCCATTCAAGCTGACATTCTTGTCTCTCAACACCGTGGTTAAGCTCCAGCTGATGATCAGAGGTGATAAGGAACCTAAAAGCCTACCACAGAAGCCAGCTGAATTTTCACTTTATCAAGGCCATCAATAAGAAGGAGTTCAACCCAGCTGTTCTAGAGGACAGATGTTCGTGGTCAAAGAGGTGTAGAAGTTGGAGATAGAAGCCACAATTATAAACTGCTTCCACTATGCTGTATTCAAAAGGCTACAACTGAGCAAGATACAGAGAATGAGCGGGGAGCAGAATGATACCAACCACCCTCACAATGAGGCTCTTTCACTTGCCTAAGGGAGGCTGGCATGGAATTTCATCAGAGACAGACAGTCATAAAACTTACATTGAGATGGACAACACCACATGTTGCAAAGTGTAACAGATAGATGAGACAATAGTAGATGCAATACACTCTTCAGTTGGGGAGGTTTTTGAATACTGCCCCATTTATCTACCTGGCTTCAAATCTGAAGTTACAATGATTATAGAAATGCCCTAGAATTTTGCATGAAGTGCAATATGAAAACTCAGAAGATATTTGACTGCATTGACAACATTAGCAGAATGTATTGCAGTCATCCAAAGAAAGCAAGCTAAAGAAAAAAGAGCTAACTTCCAGCATTTTTCGGTGTTTTATTAATTGTACAAGATTAGGCCACCATAAGGTTGAAAAACCATCACAAATTGAAAAATACAGATATTTTTCACATCATTACAGTGTCACTGTTTTTGTATATTTTTTGATAGACTTCATTTGTTGGCAAAATATGGCTATATTGAGCTTCCTAAACTATACCAAAATGCCGCTAACCACAAATGTAGTTTCAAGAGTTATCTTTTAACCAACTAACACTACCCTGGTTCGTGGGTGACAACTTTTGGGAAACACCCAGCTCCTTAGCATACAAGTTATCCAATTTCTAAGTCTGCTTAGCCACCCCAAACAGTACCTCCAAGTACTCAGTCTTTTCTGCTAGCTCTTCCTGAGGGTGATTTTCTTCTTTTCACAACAATTCTTACGTTCCTTTTCATGCGTCTATCTGCTTTCTCTGTTACTAGATCAACTTGAGTTTGGAAATGACTGTCCCCATTACTCATCTATCCAATATATTTGTACACTTGTTAAGTATTCTTTAACATGAAAAATTAAGAAGCTTACACATTATCATAATATCCCAAAGAATTTCATACATATTAATTACTTTAATGTAAAATTCCTACTTCCACATAGCAAATTGAAGCTGTCAGTTGAGCGGCTTGAGTGATTCTTGATGAGGTTTAAATATTGTCTGGATGTTTGCTCTTTTACAATACTTTAGGACCTGTTGTATCCTTCTGGTCAACTTAATTGGGCCCCAGTTTAATATCTCATCCAAAATCCAATGCTAGCAATGTGGTTGAACTACTTCAATCTAGATTACTGGTGAAATCCAGAATAGGGTTCTGACCCACAGATGAGAATTTCATACTGAACAAAGCTGACCCTCATGAAGGTACATTTTCCTTAGCTTACCATTCTCTTCATAATTTTATAAATCTGATTGTTTACCAACCCAGGTTAATTAACTTTCATTGTAGTAATCATGGGATGACATTTCAAATTGACAGTCTGACATAGAACTGCTATTGTAGATCAGTTGCTTATTTTAGAAATTAACAATTCTATTGAATTATGAATTTTAAACAGGAGAATGTAACTTCCTAGTTTGTTTATATTTGTTTGCAGCATTAAAATTGCCAACATTTTAGATGGTCAATGAGCAGGATTTTTCAGATGACAGGCCTTCTAGACATAGTTAGCAAAGAATGCATCCGTGCCAACACTGTTGTCCCACAGTACTGCCGTTAGTGGAGTGGACAAAATTAGGACTGCAGGCAGCTCCTGATTTTCAGTCCCTGTGTCTCGGAGCACGTAAGTGTAAATGACTTCACTGCAGAATGGAGAGGTGAGGCCTCTGAGTCTGTGGAGAGGGGTTTGTGTATGTTGATGAAGAAGTTGACAAAGGCAATAGACGTAGGAGGGGGAAACATTCCTTGGGGGTGGTTGATGCTCAGTCTGGATAGGAGATGATTGAAAGAGACACTTATGGTTGCCCTCACCCCGACCCATTCCCCCCTACCACTCATGAATATTTCCCCCTCAGCCTTAAAATGAGGCATGGTGGAAAGTATTCCCTAACTGGTCATTAGTTGTCCACTTAAGGGTCTTAGTTGAGGCAAGGCTGTCGTAGGCTGCCCCAGTCTCTGAATAAAATTGCAAATTGGTCTGGGCAGGTGTGAGAGCAGTGTAAAGTACATCTGGAGATTTTTTTCTGATTTTCCCCAATTGAGCCCAATGTGTGACAGGTGTTTTGGCAGTTACAAAGTGTGAAAAACTACTAAACTTTTCATAATCTTACATAGAATTGAGCACTTAAAAAATCATACTCCCAGTAGATGTTAAATTAAGTGATTGCAATTAGATCTATGTGACATTTCCAATCATAAATAATTTCCACTAAGGTGCATTTATTCCTGGTGGAAGCATCCCTTCTTAAAAGTTTGAACTGAAAGCAGAGGTTTTCCTGTCATTTGCATGCTATGAGAATACTGCACAGTCTAACAAACATCCCCTGAGCAACTGCCCTGATTGTATTAAAGCTAAATGGAAAAGAGTAACCATCCATATCCATAACTATCCAAGCCGTTGTAATCACAACATCTATGCGACATGTGATGCCTTTTATGGCATAAGACAGAAATTATGGCCACATTCATATTAAATCTCCCTTCAGTTGCATTTTCCAGGCATTCTTTCTGCTTTATGTACATACCTAATTGAAATGCATCAAGGATTTAGATAAAGCATTTATTCAACAATTGGTCTTGCCTTTTTCCAGTCACACTGATTATTTGGGCTAATTCTGTTAAATGGGTCTTTGATGAATGTCTTCCACTTTAACTATTTCCTCAAATTCTCAAAACAAGTAATAAAATGAAACATTGTTATTTTCTAATGTTATAAAGTACTGTTTTAGCTCATCTAAAATAGATATGGATGCTTGTCCTATTTAACAGCAAATTAGTTTTGAATGCTAGAATGATTTTTTTGGTTAAGGGATTTGAATAGTAATTAGTAATTACAACTCATTCAGCACAACAGCTTGAATGTGCTATCATGAGTAAGGTCTTGAAACTTGGGATTCAGTCACATCATTGATCATTTTAAGGCAGTAGTTCAGCATTGTACTACTTAAATTCATTCAGTATGTTTATCGCATTCTAAACTACACTTCTGAATAAGGCAAGATTTCCTATTTGTTCTACTTTTATATTTAATGTTTAATTTAAATGGCACTTCCATCAAAGTACTTCATTGATAGGAAATTGTCAGTAAAAGTTTTTGGAAAGTGTCTTGAGCTACACATTGGAATGCAAGTTCTCTGCAAATAGAGAAGCTAAGCAGAACTTTGCTGTTTGTGTGGATTGGTAGGGAAGGCACATGAATTTGTAAACATCAGTGCAGTCCATGTACGGAAGCTTCTTGCTCAAAATTGGAAATCAAAGCACTTTTCTTAGTACATATTTCAACAGGAATAATGTTTCTTGGTATAATTGCAATGTTGTTTAAAGAATTGTTTAACATTTATCTAATTGCGAACATAATATTCGACCTAGGAAAAGAACAACCCGTTGCTAAATTCTCAGTAAGGCAGTGTGGAATAATTCAGTTCAGCATGTGACCAGTTTCTACAATCTCTCTCTAAAATGCGCCTAGTAACCAATTTGAGTAACACAGTGGTAAATTACTACCATGTTTTTTGTCTTTACATAAACCTGCTTGAAACAGGAATGTTAGGTTAAATATTTTGACCTTTAGGAGAGATTAAATTATTCATTGTCTTTAAAGAAATAAAATGTTTACTAGTTCTGAAACTTTGTTCTGATCGTTACATGTGCCTGTTTCTGAGTCCAGTCGTGGAATTGCCTCATGTAATATACAATATATTAATCTTAAACATGACTGAATTAGTGATGGTAGAATAGAAATTGTTTTGCCCATTCAGTGCAAAAGTATGCCACTCTATACTGTGCTCTAAAATTGAGTTGACTATATTTGTTAAGCCATTAGCAAGCGTAGTATTAATTTTTGTATGTTGGTTTTTTTTTTCCTGAGACTGTATCTTGAATACAGCTAAAGCATTCAGTGTAGCGCTCTTTGTTGGTTGTTACAGTTCTGTGTATAAATAGTTTTGCCACATATTAGCCAGTCCGTAGTGTAAGCACTCAAAATAAAACTGCCCATGTTTCAGCATTAAGTTGCCAATGTTGCTCAGGGAGCTTACAAAAATGGCTGGAGCGAGCAAAAGGGAAAATAGTGCTCTTGTGAGATTAGGATAAAGGCACACTGTTGGAGAGAAAAGCGAGCTTTGTTCTTTAAGTGGTTGTACTGAAACTGAGTTGGCAGAGCAGATGCTCCAACTAGGTGCCCTGAGTTGAAAATTGTATCAATTACTGTCACTGCACCTCGATAAGGAGGAAACAGCCCACTTTGGACGTAATACATTATGATTGCAACATGTACATTAACTTTACCTCAAATTATTTTTTTCATCTTTGCAGTATGCACTGGCAGATTTGTTGCTCTTTGTTTTAATTATCCGTTCCAATGCTGACATTGTCCTAATTATAAATCCTGATAGTTTAATTGTGTTTGTGATAGCCTGTGCCACTGACCATAGAACTTTCAAAACTCTTGAACCATTAAACTTGCGTTTTGTTCCATCAGAACAGGCTTTAGTTTAAGCTAGCATGCTATGTAAGTGCGTGATGTTAGCCTTATTATGTTCATTACAGTACATTTATCCACACTAAAAACCAGAGGCAGTTGCATTCCCTCCTGCGTCTGGATCAGACTGTAATTATTTTCCAAAAGGATCTGACAGCAGCACAGATCATGATGCTATCCATGAACAGGTGCCCAATAGCCTCAGTATTTTCGCCAAAGTCATTTTGAAGCGTAATGACCAGAACGGTAATCTTTGTGCGATTGCACTTGGACCAAGTCTCCATGTGACATTGCCACCAATAATAATGGATCTTTTATCTAAGAATGCAGGGAGAATCATCAATCCCCAGTTTCGTGGGGGAACCCCTTTCATTGGCTGTCAAACTCTTTCCCCATGTCAGTCAGGACCACATACAGAGGCAGGACTGACCAACTGTGGATTTCAGACAGACCATGGCAGCCTTTAATGTAGTTGATACTAAAGTGCTGTCGCTTCAGTTTAGAAGATGGTAGTTTGAAAACAACTTGGAATGTCTCAGGAGAACCAGAGGCCTGAAAACTCTGATGTGGACCTGTAGGTTCTCCGGGAAGCTGTAAGAAAAGAGGAAGAAGGTTCTGTTTGGAATGTGACAGGAGCAGGCCACCCACCCAAGCTAAGTGGATGTAACTGACACAGGGAAGAATTGAAACTAGCATGATCTGATGCACTCTGGCAAGATGTGTGCAACCCTAACCCTGAGGACCAATGTCTAGATACTCCCCTTCCAACAGATACCTTAGCAGATGCTTCAGGATGCATGGCTCTGAACATGAGGAAATGCATGGCAAAGTACTTGATGCTCCTCAGAATGGCTCAGAGCTATGCTGTTGCTGAGAACTTGCTGGCTTTGCAATACGCAGTTTCTAATGAATGGGAGCAGCTGGCAATAGAAGACAGTATTTCTTGTCCTTGCAGGAGGAATAGGCACATACTGCACAGGAGAGGGCCCAGACTGGTGGAGGAGTTATCTTTGTATGGCCAGAGCCAGGGAGGAGGTAACATTGAATATGGACAAAGCAATGGACATGGACCATGAGGAAATTAGGGACATGAAATGAGCATTTGTGATTTTTTTAAAAAATTCATTCATGGGATGTAGACACCGGACCTTTTTTTGCTGATCCATAGTTGCCCTTGAGAACATGGTAGTGAGCTGTTTCTTGAACCACTACAGCTCAAATGTTGTAGGTAGACCCACAATACCATTAGGGAGTGTGTTCCAGGATTTTGACCCAGTGATACTGGAGGAATTGCGATGTATTTCCAAGTCAGGATGGTGACTGATCTGTAGGTGTTGATGTTTCCTTGTATTTGCTGCCCTGGTCCTTTTGGCATACAATTGTAGTTGGTTTGGAAGGCCCTAAAGAGCCATGGTGAGTTTCTGCAGAGTGCAGAGGCTCCTTTCCCATTTCAAAATAGCTTCTTTGCTGGTTGATCTTGTGCTGAGGTCATGGCTGCTGTGGCTTTTCTATCTCATTTTGCTATTCCTCCACATTTCTGATGCCCAGTACTCTGCCCTTTGTGTTGCCTCTTATACCCACAGGATTCAATATCTGAGAGTCTGTCCACCATTGCCATCAACTGCTTTTCTTGTATGGTGATTTAACAAGGTTGGCCAGTTAGACTTCTTAGAATATGAGTTCCCTGATTGGGACTTGTAATCTGGCTGACAAATAAAAAGGGTGAGCATCAGAGATACTGACACTCAGGTGCCTGACTCTGTAAGGGGTAGTACTACAATCCCTGACCGTTCACGTGCAAATAAAGGGTGACTTGGTGATGGGATACCGACCTCAGTGGAGTTATTTCAGTGGCAGTGAGAGTAAAGCACAGTCCTGAAGAAACTCATTTGCAGCAGTCGTCTTTGAGTTTGGGCAAGCACTTCTTACATCATGCCTTTATTTGGGAAGCTTAACTCATTCGACCTTGCTGTTGAGGACTGGGCCCAGCATGTAGAAAGAATGCGTTTTTCTGGGCAAGTGACATTGTGGCAGCCGATAAACAACAAGTAATTCTCCTGACAGTCTCTGGAGCTGCAGCTTTTTTTTTTGTCATTAGGAGCCTTATTTTCCCTCAGGCACTATATACTAAAACCTTTCAAGAAGTGACTGACATAGTCAAGGAATATTACAACCCCTAGCCTCCTCTAAGTCTGAGATGTAAAAGTATCACTTTACTCACCAATTTGAGAACTAAGGGAATCCTTATTGGGATTTTTGTCTAAATTAAGTCTGGTCTTCCCAAACCTGGAGGGAGTATGTAACAGCTTCAGGAACTCCAATCCAGACACAAGATGCTGCCAAGCGGCAGACACTTTGATACAGGGACAAAGTTTGGCGTAAAAATCGTGGAAATGCCCCCACATGGGTAAGAGGCATGGTCAATGCGAGGTCAGGAACAGTGACGTATAAAGTTCGGGCGGGGACAACTGTCTTGAATAAGCATGTCAACCAAATGAAAGCAATAAATTCTCAAATGATGTGGGAGCAAACAGTGCCCTGCCAGTCAAAACCATCAGAAATGCTGCCAGAACCCATGGATTCGCCCTCTCTGTAAGCGTTGTCAAATCCTCTGAATCAGAGATGGACATAAAGGAAGTAGCCACCTTGGAGCCTTTGCCACTGGAAGAAGAGTGTGCAATTCTACTGAGGTGCGCTTGGCACACGAAACAAACTCCCATGCGCTACACAATCCACATGTCAGACGTTGAGTCAGAAGTACTTGACACAGTGCTAAAACGCCCTGGGAGGCTGTCCAAGAAAAAGAATCGCCCTATGTCCATGGACTCCAAGGGGAAGGATGTAGTAATTGTAATAAGGTCAGCCAGCTGGACCTCAGAATATCAACTTCCTGATTGGGGCTGTTAATCTGGTCCAATCAAGGAGCCGTGGCTGGCGTATGAAAGAGGTAAGTATCAGGGATGCTGACATTCTGGTGCCTGACTTTGTATGAGGCAGTACTACAGTCAGTGATTGTTCATGTCTAAATAAAAGGTGACTTGTCGATGAGATATTGACTTCAGTGGAGTTATTTCAGCTTGTGCTGAATAGTTTTAATAGTGATTGAGAGACCCTTCCTCTTAAACACCTTTCATGCCAGGATGATGAAAACATCCTACACTTCCCAGGTGCTTATTGCCTACTCTCCTCACTATCTTTACTAATCCAATAGCATCTGTTTTCTCAATGGTCAAATCCCACTTTGTGTCATTCACTGTTTTGTCATGTCCAGGTAATTCTCCGGGACAACTATGACCAGCTCCCCAATGTGTGTTCACCTCCATTCAAGCTGGACTGCCCCAAATAATGCATTCAACCCATGAATCCTCCTGAAAATCAGAGTGTGCTCCTTAATGAGTTCTCAGTGAGCTCTTTAATGTTAATTCTTCATCTTAATGGATCAGGCAAGATCACCACCAACCTACATAACAGCTAGTGCGAGTGTAATTGTCCTGATTCTGCCCCAAAATGCAGAAGTTTCAAGTGACTGTTTTGTAATGCCCTGCTATCAATGTCTGTGTGAATATCTTCACTTATAATATCCAATATTCACATCGTTTGGCCAAAAATGTACAAGTGGCCAACATTGAAGTCCACCTGTGATTATTCACCACATTGGTGAGGAACTGACCAGGCATGAAACTGTACCCCATCAATGTATCTGTGTATTTAAGAAGGGTCAAGCTGTCAATGTTTATAAAAGGGGAAGAGAAGAAGAATTTGATCGGGGAGCAGATGTAAGAAATGAAAGGTCAAATGTGATCAGAAAAGAAATAAAATTTTAAAACAACCTTCCTGTATTTTGTGAATTGATTACCTTCAGCAGTTTGGTGCAACTTTTTAAAGTCACTCTGTCTGCATAATATTGAATTTATTCTATTTCACCTGCAAAAGCAGTTAATTCTGTGCTGTTTAACTTTTTTTAAATTCATGGAGTGTGGACATTTATTGCCTGTCCTTAATTGCCTTTGAGAAGGTGGTGGTGAGCTACCATCCTGAAAGGGCTGATGTGGGGGTGCCGGTGTTTGACTGGGGCGGTCAAAGTCAGATGTCACATGACACCAGGTTATAGTCCAACAGGTTTATTTGAAATCACTGGACCCAAAGTGTTAACTCTGATTTCTCTCCACGGGTGCTACCAGATCTGCATTTTTGAAGCAATCTCTGTTTTTATTTCTGAATTCCACCATTCTCATTTATTTAAGTCTTTTTAAAATTTACATCAATGAGTTATGTTCTTCTAAATTGTATCTATTTTATATATTCACCACTTATCCTCACACATAATGGGTTTGGATAATATTTGGCCGCAAAAGGAATTCATGTGATTTTGACATCTTGGCATATTTTCTCACACTAACGAGTCTAGGGAAGTTTTTACTAAGATGTATGAATTAAGAAATTATGGTTATAACAGTAATGGAGCTTTTGATGCATTTTTACACAGTTGCCTAAGTATCAACACAGATCTTAAAAAAACTATTATGATAAATGCTGACTGCTTAAACCATAACCAACTCCCCAGATTGCAACCAGAATCCTCAAATGATTAATATCTGCAACGAGGTTGCTAGTTAGAAGGAGTCGGTTGATTTTTCAGACTTTTAAACTATCTCCTTAATTTCCTTTTTTAAATTAGCTAAATGTGGAAGCTTTGACTCCACTGAATGCTCCCAATTTAAATTCCAGTGCCATGTTTTTATTTCGTGCTACTCTGTTCACTAATTCTTTTTAGTGTGGGGATAGAAGTCCCTTCCTCCCCCTCTTCAGTCCTTTTCATTTAGTTACTGAGGAAGTCCATCTGGTATTTAGCGTCGCATTTGTCAGTGAATACTGACGCATTCATAGGAACTTAAGTTAGCACATTTTGCAGGGTACCACAGACTCATTGTGAGTATAGGGTGATAACATACAACGTTGCAGAAGCAATTTCACAGAAGCCAGATCTGTAACCAGTTTATAAACCTCTGCAGGTAAGAGCACATTTGTGTTTCCCTGAAACTTTTTGCAACAGACTCGTTGTGGTATAGGGAACTATTGTCATTAGATTGTGTTATCGTGCAGTAGATTGTGTATCGTTTTCAAAGAAACTGCAGTTGTGAAATGTATCAACTTTACTCTTCTGTTATTGATATTTTGTAAAACCATTGACCACTATTGTACAGTCCATAGTAGTTTTTGACTGTGCATAATACATTTTGTAAGTAGTTTGTAATTTTTTAAAAAATGCGCACTACTTTGTTTTGGAAATGACCAGTGAGTGAAGAACCAGCACTAGATTAGTAATACACGTAGTCTATATATCAGATACGCTTCCACAGTGATTTTTTTTTAAGTAAAGGGGCTTTGAGGTGAGACATTTAAAATTCAAAGTTGTGTTCTAAATCTCTGTTAACTTTGCAAATTACATCTGACAATGAATGGTAAGTTTTCTTCTTAATGAATTGAAGCATTGATAAGAATAGCCTGTAGCTATTGTGTGTGTCTCTACTTCTTGGTGCTATGAACCTCAAACAGACTTCAAATTCAAACTGTGGTGTATTGTCCTGTGGATGAATACTCGTCCGTGGGGCCCCTGCTTGGGCTGGTTGAGCATCTCAGCAGCTGGTCATTTGAAAAATGAGAAAGACCAAGAATTAAAAGTTGATTTAGGATAAGTGTGCAATGTTAAGAAAAACCTGTTGTATGCTGAATAGTTTAGTTTGAGGTGTTACTTGGCTTCCTATTCCAAAATACTTTTACTAACAACTTAGATTTTGTAATTTATGATGCACACCCCCAAACTGTTTGTGTTTTGCAAAATGTTAAATGTCTTACTTTTCAGCATCTCCAAATGCTGTTATTTTTGAAATTGAGAAGTATGGCGCTTTTTAATAGTCTTGTGAACTAAATTCTGGAAAATGGCATTTGACTTTATTGCTTTATTCTACAAAGAGCAAAGTGAAAATTTGATTAAACCATATGCCCCATAAATGCTTAATGTGAATACAGCCAATAAGATGTTGACCATCCGGTATTTTATATTAGATTACAAATTCCCTTCAGACATGACGTAATCCCAGTTTAGGGCTGAGAAACTTTAGCATGTTACATATGTATGTAACCTGGGAGCTGTGATCATTGTTCCAGAAGAATTTGATGATGTCAGAGACTCATTTTATTATGATGGTAAATTCGGCTGGGGTTAAATTAGGGAGTGGGAATGGGGGACGGAGTCACCCTTTACTTTCTTTGTCATGCCTGGTTCCATTCTAATAATTTAAATGTCACTAATCATGCTGTCTGGCTGAACCATGAGTCCACAGCACTGCCGGGTCGCCAGCCTTTTAAAGTTACTCATGACAGGCGCTTCTCCTGTTCAATCTTTGGTGTAGACAAATTCATCTTCATTTTAAACTCGTCTAATGCTTGAATGCACTTGAAATCATTTTCATAAATAATGGTAAATTTATTTGTGGAAGAATCCACCATGTCTTATTTTCTTTTGCTAATCGTTGAAACACCTGGAACACTGCTCAGAAACTTAGAGGTTTAATGATTTATAGCCTATTAATTACTTGTATTTGGAGGTTTTTTTGCCATAGTTTCATTTCCAGTAATCTGTGTGAACCTTGTTGTGTTCCGCTCCTGTGCCACCTGCCAAGCAAATCAGTCAGTGCTTTGCAGATTTATATTGATGACCTACTTAAAAAAGAGATGGAAATGGGCCAGGCCTCCACTTCCTATTTCAAGCAGGTGAATAAGCAAGATTCAGAATTTTGTCTTATGAAAATTGCACAGAAAGAACCTGTAACTGCCTGTAATGTAGTGCCTAACATGCTGCACTGTCACCTCATTTGAGTTTGCATAATACAGCAATTTATTCTAGGTTATTCTGTTTCATGATTAATTTCCAAGGAACAGAAGCTCAAGATCATCATTTAAGTAGCACTAATACGGTCACCACATCACATCTAGTTTCCCATAATTGCATTCATCATATTTGATTTATACTGTGTTTAGGTATTACTTCACATCAGGTTCATTATTTTGATTTGTGCCCAACTAAATCAACAGTTAAATATTTTGTTATTGCGAAAAAAAACCTTGTATTTAATTCTTGTGCAAATTCTTTTGATAAATCAATCATAAAATTTGGAGGTAAAAGGTACTGCAGATGCTGGAGAATCCGAGATAACAAGCCTGGGGCTGGATGAACACAGCAGGTCAAGCAGCATCATAGGAGCAGGAAAACTTGACGGTTCGGGCCTAGACCCTTCATCAGAAAAACATTCAATTCTGGTCTCCC